>JAJMEQ010000052.1:0-72309 GCA_030574255.1 Groenewaldozyma tartarivorans | reverse complement strand
GTTTAGAAAAAACGTTTGTCGATTTAGTAAAAACGCTGTCACTTTAGAATCTCCCATAATATATAATATATTATAGGTACTTAGCTAGGCCTAGGGTACTTAGCTATACGAAGCGTGCAATTAATTGTCATATAATGTTAACGTCGTGATCACGATCGATCTAACGTGTGTATAAGCTCGTACGCGTACGTATACTGTAGCTACCATGCATGTAGTATATACGTTATAAACTTTTTCTTTATTTTTTTTTTTTTTTTTTTAATATATTTTCATTCTTTAAAATTTTTGAATAATTATAAATGTGTAGTGCATTCGAACTAGAACTTCATTGCAAAAATATTTTACACTCATATTAATATTAGATACTTTATTTATTGTTATAATTCCCGGATTTAATGAATGCTGCGGATTATTTGCAGTCCCAAGGCTGGGTGAAGGGCCAGGGGCTTAGAACGGGAGGGATTAAGAAACCAATTATGGTCAAGCATAAGAAGGACATGAAAGGATTAGGTCATATTCATGAGCATCAGGAGGCATGGTGGGAACGATTATTTGATGGTCAGCTTAAAAGTTTGGAAGTTTCTGGAGGAAATGGAAACGGATCTGAAGTATCTTTCACCCAAGGTGAGATAAAAGCTAGTGCAACCAGTAAGCATTTGTCGCCTCTATATAGAATGTTTGTAAGCGGAGGGATATTGGAGGGAAGCATCAATGATAAACCTAAAGAAACTGCACCACCTGAACCATTAAAGAGTCAAGATAATAACTTAGTGGAGAAGCCCAAAAACCTTGATAAGACTGAGAAAGCTGAAAAATCCAAGAAAACGAAGCAGAAAGATCTTAAAAAAATACAAATGAAAGAAGAGAAGAAGAGAGCTAAGAAAGCTAGTAAACGCATGAGGGTTGAAAAGAAGAAAAATGACCGACTAGCGAAGAAGCTAGAAAAAAAGAATCAAAAAAATAGAAAGAAAATAAAGGAGAGATAAGAAAGACTTTATGACGGCGATGAAAGACATACCTACGAGCAATAGCATTTAATGTACATATTTAGAAACTTTTAATGAATATATCCTTCAATTCTGTTGAAGTGAAACTGGGCCATTGGGATGCTCTGGAGGAAGAAGAGCAAAAGTTAGATAAGATGTATGGCTCTTAAGCTCTAATTCTGTTCTGGATACATTCATCCAATTATAAGGTGCATCACCTTCTTTGATTTTCAGCCCTTTACCCCAAGGATTGAACTTATCTTTTTTAGATCCATTAGCATTCTCCATATTCTCGTTTGGATCATCATCTAAGAGACGCTTTTCTGGCCGGTCTTTTTCATTAACAACATCTTCAGCCATGTCACTGCTTATACCCTCCGATTCTGACCCAGCCTTTGCAGCCTTTTCTGCTTCTATTTTGAGCCGTCTTTTAATAATCCCTTCTGCTCTGCGACGCTTAATATCCCTAAGAGTTTCCAGCTCATCATCGATATCCATGATCATGGTTTTATGCACTTCCCAGTTTTTAGCAGAAACTTCTGTCATTTCAATTCTTCGGAATCCTTCTGACCGCAGTGCTTCTATAGTTTGTGAAACTTGTTCGATACAAGGCGAGAAACAACATATAGATGTGGCTCTCCTTCGGTCGATAACTCGCTTGACATGCTGAACCGCTTCCCAGGGAGACGGCAGATCTAGAAATACGCTGGTTATGTTCATATTCTCTTCAACTTCAAAGCCTTCTTTGCATACATCTCTATGATTCATAGTAACAATATCGTCCAATTTATGTGTAGTAATCTCTTCCTTTGCGGCATGGAATCTAGGCTCATGGAACTCGAAAGTAAATATCCTTCCAGACTTCCCAACTGCTCTTGACAATGAATGCGTAAAGCTTCCACTACCAGTTCCTGCTTCTAGCACTCGTGACCCAGGCCTTATTCCCAGCCTCTGTATTATATAGCTTGCATCTGGCGTATATACGATCTGTGTTCTGTGAGGTAAAGCCCTTGCCCACAGTTCAGGAGTCGGCTTCAACAAATGCACAAACCCTTGCGACGTGGAACTAGCCATTTGCGTTCCATATGGGATTCCTATCATTAAATCATGCTGAAATACACCAAATCTTGAATTCAGCTTTTCCCCTTTCTTGACAATGATGGGCTTAAGATGATCTCGCTTCATCCATACTATAACGAGATCCCCCTCCTGGATGGAATATGAAGAGCTCACAAAAGACATTATCCTGTAAGTACTTAGCTAACGGATATGCTATCTTATATATATATATATATATATATATATATATATATATATATACAAGTACGGGTACCAGTGTATACCGTAGATCAAATTTATTATTTTTTTTTTCTTATAAAATTTCAGTCCTATATAACTGCAGTACTAGTTAACGTTATTAACCACATATGTTAGGATCTGATCGCGTAAATATTAGGCGTACCGCGCAATTAATTGCAATATTGATCAATCAATAATATACTGATATTATCAGTGCTAGTTGCAGGCTAGTTTATACCATTTTGTTTACTAATTAGTACCAAGTTCAGTACTGACACATAAAACTGGACGTTGATGCGTATAATAAAGCTTTAGCCTTAGCTTTGTTTCATTGATGCAACGACAGTCGTTGTCAGGAAGTTCTCATGACGAGCCCTGGAAATTCGGTATATCTCGAGAGCATGTGTTTTTGTCCATGCTTGTCCTCTTAGCTGGGGCATACTTTTCAAGAATTATTCTTGTAAGGATTATAATTCACTTAGTTGAAATAGTTGTGGGATTTTTCCTGGCGATTATCCTATTAATTGTACTTATTATAAAGACTACGGATGTTGATAAAGAGCTTCAAATGAAGAGGAAACACAAAGTATTGAACAAGTTTTCTCACCCCAGTTTCTTAAAGGAAGAGAATTGGTCCTCTGAGCTCGTACAACTCAGTAAAGACAAGCCGCTTCCACAACCGATATTTCCCGAGTCATTTGTTTTATCTGATGCTATAGACAACATCTTAGATTACATACAACAGGATTTTATTTTGTCCTGGTATCGTTCTTTCAGCACTGACACCCTTTTTCCAGCTCAAGTTGATAGTAGCTTGAGACACGCTGTAAAGAAGATAGGTGAAAGAATATCGAAGGTTGACTGGAATGTTCTTATTGCAAGAAAGCTGCTACCCATTATTACTGATCATTTTTCAATGTTTGCTGCTGCTGACTCATTAGTTCGAAGCAAATCTCTCGAACTGACAGAGTCCAGGCAACTAAACCATGCTATTGCTCTTGAGTATAGTAAGAACAAAGGATTACATCCTGCGGTTTCTCTAAAACATTTTGATTACTCGGAATTTCGCAAGAGATGGGTGCAAAAACGATGCACGTCTTTTCTCCCCTACTTACTGAAACCCCAAGACGTCAACAGTAGAATAACCTTTAGTCTAATAAGGGACGTTGTTTCGGGTGCAGTGTTGTTTCCAATTATAGGGATGGTATCTGATCCGGATTTTTGGAATCAAATAATCACTCGTACAGTTGGCTCTGCATTACAAGATCAACATCAAGTTGATAAAATTAGAAAAGCACTTGAGGTGCACACGACAAAGGTTACAGGATCGAAACCAGGTAAAATACAAAAGCTAAGCCCTAATGCCGACCAGGCAAAGTATGAAAAATTTTTACGAAGTATTCAGAAATGTAGTTCCCTTGCTGAGGCACGCCAAACAAGATACTATATCTCAGTCCAATTGAAAAGGATTCAGCATGAGGGTACTAGCCAACAGCTCTATTTTAAAAGATTGAAAAGGGCAAAGATAGAGATTGACAGAAAGATCAATCAACTAACAGGCTCTTCTAATAGCTCCGAGGATCTGGCCGTCAGATTAAACGATAGGGACCCCCGTGAGGACTATGGAATTTCCGGTATTCTCAATGATCCCGCTTGCTGTCTGGTATTTATGGAGTACATGGATTTGCGTAACAGAACTCTATTACTTCAGTTCTGTTTAATTGTCAACAGCTTGAAAGATCCCTTAGATGGAAGTTATGAAGATGAAGATGACCTGAATGATTTTGATGATAGCATTAATACATCTATTGATCCATTAGGTGGACTTGAGGTAGCTGATAATAATGACATAAAGCACTCTGATGTCGATACTAATTTGAGAGATGATATTCTGCAAATATACCAGACATATTTTAAAGATGAGGAAGCCAGACAGGAACTACAAATACCACCGTCTGCATATGAAGCAGTTGATACCTTTGCCAGCCGTTCCGACCATACGGATAGTGCTCTTTACAATAGAGCCAAGCGAGCTATATTTTTGGTACAGAGAAATGTTTTCAAAGCCATTGAAGAAAAAGATCTAGCCAAGTTTAAGAAGTCAGATCTCTTTTTGAAATTTTTGGCCTCTTCTGTTCCACCGGCACCTGATAATCCTGCTAATAGCTCTAGTGTTGATGATTTACAGATTGACAACATTAACCAGGATATGGATTTAGATTCCAAGACTGTCGAGGCTGTAGAGGAAGCTCTTAATGACATTATGAATGATGATGAGGACGATAAATCTCATATTTCCGTCAACCAGGATTCAGGGAGTAAAAATAGATCAAGCATATCTCTGCCATCCGAAGAAAAAAAGGCTAGAAGTCATAAACTCTTTGAATCAGATAATGAAAGTGGAGACGAGGACTCTATAATTAATTTATTACCTGTTAAACGAGAATTTACAGAGACCGATCACTCCTCCCAAATTTACGAAGCCTCTCCAGGGGATTTAGATCTTAGTGAAGCAATTGCCACCCTGACCGAAGAAGTCGATCAGCTGTACGACCAAGAATCAGTTATTGAACCATTGCTGCGAAAGGCTGAGCTTACAAATAATGTGGGTCAATTGAGGATTCTTCGAAAATCCCTTGATAGCTTGGAAAGAGAAATTCATCTAAAGGAACTTCAAAGGCAACAATATATCGTTCAAGAGAGTGAGAATAGTCTGTTTGGATGCACAGATCTAATGATTCAGTCATATATAAGTGGCTATGACAATAATGGCGAATATACCCTTTATGTTATCGAAGTGCAGAAGTATTCGAGCGGAGATAAAATAAGTGGAGAGGTTTCTGCTGGATGGGTAGTTGCAAGAAGATATAGCCAGTTTTTGCAATTACATAATCATCTTCGTTCGGAGTTTGCAGAAGTCGGTAGATTAAGCTTTCCAAAGAAGAGAGTATTAAAATTTCACCAAAGGGCACTACTGGATGGTCGGAGAAAGGCACTGGAGACTTATCTTCGCGAGCTGCTTAATATACCTGAAGTATGTCGGTCCAAGGCGTTTCGACTATTTTTGTCCTCCCAGACATTTTCCGTTGAATCTCTCAAGGGCCTGAAAGATGATCAGGGAAATGGTACGTTTTTAGATGGAAATAACAATATTGGTAATTCTACTGTTGACGACCTTACGGCTTCTATAACAAGCCATACAGGTGCAACTGATGATGCCGATGTAAATGAAGTGGAAGAAGTCATAATCGCTGATGAATCATCAAAGTTGTATATCAGGCCAGTATGTGATATATTTATAGAGCTTTTTGGGCTCAACACAGGGAACAATTGGTTGAGGGGACGTGCAGTAGTCGTGCTTCTGCAACAAATTTTGGGCGGAGCTGTTGAAAAGCGGTTACGAGATTTTGTCTCCACCTATACTACTGTTTCATTTGCTACGCAGTTGGTTACAAAGCTCAGAGATAGTCTTTGGCCTGCCGGACAACGACGGCCAGAGCCCACTACTAGAACCAAGGACGAAAAAAATAGGACCAAGCATGATGCACAGATTTTGCTTCATAAGCTTATGAGAGAAAATGTCGGCAAAGTGCTCGGCAATTCAAGCGCATATTATGCATCTAAGCATTTATTTGACATGAGTCAAAATGAATATCTTAATGCGCATCTCATGTATACGTTCTTTGATGCCATCATGTTGGAGCTTTTTCCTGAAGAAAGTGAAGAGAGCCAGTTTGTTCGCTAACCAATTTATATACTATTCAAATGATAGCTCTTATAGCAGGTATGATTCAAACCCATCTCTTTCTATATTAGGTATTTCGATCTAAGGGGTAATTTGATGTCGTATATAGATATATGTTTCAGATGAATTCAGAGATTTCAATTTTTTCCACATATATATTCGAAGTGGACTCCTGTATTGGCATAATGAACTGAATATTTTCTCTTTTACGAACGTCCCTACTTACTTGATAACTACAGTATTCTAGCTGTACCAGTGACATAAGTTGTTCGGTCTATATTGTGCTATTGAGTTACCGGAATAAGCATAAGTATACATCAGTTTAAATTCTTCCAGGAATCGACACGATAATATTATCTTGAGAGATATTTATCTTCTTCTTTTTATTTCTCTAGAGACTTTTATTCGTGCAAAAAGCTTTCCATGTTCGGGACTCCCTCCCAGGAGGCTCCTCAACCCCCTTTTATTCCCCGGGATTTTGTGGACGCTAGAACACTCAATCGAGATGGTAACCCCCGAAAAGCCCTGGACGCTAATGTCGTGAATAACATGCTTCATGAGATCTATAATGCAGTGGCCCATTACCAACAGGCTACTGAGGCACATCTGACTCAGATTGATGACCATTTGCAAGAGAGTGTTGCTGCTGCTGCCATTCGTGATCAAGAGTTGGCTACCACTCAAGCCAACCTTAACACTATGTTGACTCAGTTGTCTGCACAATACTCCGCACTCCTTTCTTCTTTTCCTGCTTTTACTACACCACCGTCAACTACTGAGAACAATGCTATTTCATCTGAAACTCTTACTCCTTTGCAACCTGGTTTGGGCCCGACACTTTCGGACTCAAACCAGTCTCATCAAACTATGAACTCTAATACAAATCCTAGTGTGTCTCCAGAGCCTGCTTCGGCTCCTGTTTCAGACTCAGCTGATTCAAGCGCATTTTATGCAGCTAAACATTTATTCGACATGAGTAATGATCAGAATGAATATCATAATGCGCATGTCATGTATACGTTCTTTGATGCCATCATGTTGGAACTTTTCCCGGAAGAATTCGAAACTGAAGAGCACCAGTTAGTTCGCTAACTTATTTATAATGTATATATATAAAATACTATATTCAAATGGCAGCTCCTGTAACTATAGCTGGTATGACTCAGATTCATCTTCATTGTACGTGTTATAATTAATCTTACCCGAGAGCTTTATAGCTATAGCTTGAGCTAGCTCTTCAACATCAAACGATTTTTGATTCTGGGGGGTTTCAGATTATCGCGATATATCTATAGCTATCGATCTAGATCGATCTCTTATCGATATGCATATATGTATGTACGTACGCGTACACTCTATATAGGGCTGGACCAGCTGGTACCTGGCTATCAAGAAGTTACAATTTCCAAAACGTTTACACGGTCTGCAGTTATCAAGATCAGCGATACGGCTGAAAAAAATTTCGTCGATAAGCCTTCATGTTAGTACTAGTACGAACTACGTAGAGATACGCGTTATACAGAAAATTTTTGTTAACTACAATCAATCATACTGATTATTGGCAACATGGAGTTGGGACGGCCTTCACAGAAAAGTCAACCATCTCGTAAGGGAAAAAAAGCATGGAGAAAGAATATAGATATAGATGAGATCCATGAAGGACTGGATAAGGCTAGAGATTTTGAACGGGAATTTGGGTAAGTACATATCTGTGTATATAAATAAGGGTTGAATGCTAATATTCGAATAGAGTGAAGGATGTAACAGGGATCACTGAGAGTAATCTTTTTGCTGTAGATGTCGAAGGGGATCAAGAGCTAAAGAAAACTAGAAAAACTAAAAAATTGAAGTCAGACGAGATTTTAAGTCGAAGGTCAGCTGTACCTGCTTTGGGACAGCCAAAAATCAAGAAAGAGAGCAAAGTATCTAAGAAGAAGCTCCAGGAGCTACTACGCAAGGCCGGAAAAACAGAAGAGGTAGTTGACTTGAATGTTCTTCGAATTGAACAAGATGGTTTGGTTGGTTCCACATCTTATGACGTTTGGGGTGATTCCTCTAAGAAAGAGGATTTCTCTGACAAGACGTCATTTATAAAAGGTACGATAGCTCCTAAACCTTACGAAAAGGCTCAGAAGGCACCGTCTACTTTAAAAAATGCTCCATTGCCACTTGTCCCCGAGGACAAGGCCAAGGCAGTGTTAGTTCCTGATGAAGGGAGGTCTTATAATCCTTCTATTGATGCATGGAAAGATCTTCTGCAGCGAGAGTATGAACGCGAAAAAGAACGTGAGAATGAAAGAATAGAAACCGAAAAGCTTCAAGCTAGAATACAAGCTAGAATTGCTGTTTTAAAAAATGGTAAAGAGGAGGAGAGCGAGAGTGAAGAAGAGAGCCCTGTTGAAGGTTTTGACAACGACCGGCTCTCAGTTAATCCACCAGTAAAGGTGAAGCCCAAAACCAAGAGACAGCGAAACAAAGAGAAACGAATTAAGGAGCGGGAGCAGTTAGAACTGGAGCTGAAGGCCGCAAAACGAAAGCTTAAGGACTTAGAAATACTTCCAAAGCTTTTGAAGAAGGAAGAGGAAAGAATACAATCATTAGAGTCACAAAAGCCAAAGCACAAAATTCACAATAGGCATGGCAGGCATAGGCTTGAAGAACCTAATTTAGAAATCAAGCTTTCTGATGAATTGACAGACTGTTTACGAAGACTTCAGCCGGAGGGAAATCTACTCAAGGACCGTTTCAGAAGTCTCCAAGAACGTGGTTTAATTGAAGTAAGAGTCCCAGTTAGTAAACGACGTAAATACAGGAAGAAAGTAGTAGAAAAGGCATCATATAAGGCCATCAAGTTACATGATTAATTACTATATATTAATGAATATTAGAAACCATATTTCGCATCTCTAGCCCTTTTGTTTTTCTTATTTTGTAGAAATTGATCTTCTAGTTCCGATGAGTTTTCCTGCGCCTTTCGTATCAAAGAGCTTAGATGATTCTGCGACCCTCCTATAGCAGCTATAGGCCGTTTTAATTCCTCCAATGTACCTTTATTGCGTTCTTCTATATTTCTGCTGTAAAACTGGTCAACATTGAATTTTATAACATTAGAGGGCTCACTAATGCTTGCCTGTTCTTCCTCAAGAATATCATCAGTTTTCACTTCCTTAATTTCGTGTCGTTCAATCATAATAGGCTCATATGTCTTCGGTATTTCCGTGGTATCCTCAGACTTACTAGACGGTGATGAATTCTTTAGTGTAAAAAGACGAGGTAATGGTTTACTCCTTATGGTAGATTCTGGCGAAGTGGGGCCCATTGCCTCCTTTGCCTTCTTCGCATCGTCGGACGCAGTTTCACCATATTTTGCTCTTCGCGCAAGAACCGCAGCAGAAATGATTTTTCTGGGGGGTTCAGTTTTTTGCCCTAAAGCATTGGAAGCTTCGTCAGCATATGCCGGTACAGTGATTTCACCATCAAAAGTCGATTTAACAGCCCCCCCAAGAACTCTAGACGATCTGCTCAACGGAGCTTGTAATACATTATTCGATTTCGTACCAACAGAGACCGGTACAGGTGCACGTTTCTTAGGCGCAGGCAAAAAATCGGCAACCGACTTCATTTCTTGAAGATCTGAGCTAGTACTCAAAGTGCGTAATCCTTCAACTGACGGTTCAGCTTTTGCACTTTCTAATACAATTTTCTTAGGTCCCCGAGACTTGGTATTACCAGACTTGGTAGGAGGAAGTACAGTAGAAATAGTAGCAGGCTTAGCCGGTACCTGGTGTACTTCCTCCTCGCTACCATCAGAATCAGACTCGTAGTCGACCAAAGGCATATTAATATATATAACACAGAGCTTGTCTAGTGGCCACTTAATTATATACTATAATAAAAGCAACTCACCATAAAATCATAAAGATCAACAAACAAGTTGGATAATATCAGAGAACTATCCAACAGCCTTCTGATATCTAGAACTTCATCTGCTCAGTAGTCAAGCTCTATATAGTCTGTTTTATTGGCTCCGTTCCTAGCAATGCATTAATATATATTTTCGAACAAATGGTTATATGATCATGAGCAGTTTGGAAGCTGTCGAGCTCGAAATTTTTATGTTAATTAACGTTATATAATTTTACGTTCGAACTCGCGATCGATCGATCTTTTCCTAACAGTAGCTGCAGTAACTTATTTACTGGTAACATATTCTTATATTCGAATATTCCATTTCGAAACGGCTAACTACTGAGTATATCGAGAGGAACGAAGAGAGGATCCTTCAGTACACAGGATGTCTTCCGAAAAACAGGAAAGCAAATCTACACCGTATGTTTTTATCCGGTGATGTCTTGCGACTTTGCTTGATGCTAACTGAACTAGGAAAGAGCGATTAAGGCCTCGTGGGCCTCAGCCAAGAGCACAGATGCCCTATCATAACCCAATAAATTATACCATGACTCCCGCGTTATTACGAGCACGCGAGCCATATTTTAAGAAGAACCTGCTTGTGGCAGGTGGACTGTTTGCAGTTATCTCTTCAATATGTAAGCTAATTCGAGCAAGTGGCTCCATAGAAGCGCAGGTTCTAACATCTAGATCTTTATTCTCTAAATGCATTCAAGGTGGACGACTTCTCAGATGTCCCAATTCCCCCAATATCTGACAAGGATCTGTCACAGCTGAAGTCGGAGTTGAATAAAGAGCAGAAATAGATTTTCTCGAGAGCTAACTTGTAAATAAGTCCGTATGCACACACACATACAACATATATGTATATAACATACAATTATTCATTTATTTCAATTGTGATTTTCTTTCTCCGCTCATAGGCTCAGATTTGCTGCCTATGCTACGCACCTGCAACTAACTATATAAGGGTTATAGGGACCCCGGCGAGCCTGACCCCCTATAACCGACTAATTGCATGAGGGCACACGTTACAGCTATAGTCTGCTATTTTTCGATCAATTGCTAGCCAAAGTTTACACAGCGCTGGTAAATTTAGCCTATGCATTAACTTCGAATTCTGCAGTTAGTTATAGCCGCGGTATATATAATCCCATAAACCTCATTATAATATATCAATATTGCAAACTACTATTGACAGTGATAACAAGCATTAACCATTTTCAATTACTTGTATTATACTCAATACAAACGGAATAAAATTAATTTATAAAAGGCAGCAATGCCTAGCGAACACCTTCCTTCGCTGATTGACGCCGATACAAAGGCTCTGGATAGGATATTCGAACGGCTAGTCTCGAAGTAAGTAATCTGTGGATAAAGATTTGATGGTCCCGAAACTTTGAAACTAACTACTAATTTAGGTCCCCAGAAGAAAGAGAACAGGCTAGTGATGACTTGAAGGCATTGATACTAACGCCTGATATGGCCAATGAGCGACGGCAGCTTGTCGTGGCTCATATGAACAAAAGGCTATTCAATACTCTAACTCTTAATGACCAGAATGCAAAACTGGGAGCGATTCTCGGTGTGAATAAGCTGTGTGATAAAGCACCAGCTGAAGTGATTGGATCACGGTCTACCAGGTACACTTATTACCTCAAAACGTGTATTCCGCACCCAAGTTACGCAGTGATGAAAGCAGCTACCGAAACCATGGGTAAACTGGCTGTTTCAGGGAACTTAACTAGTGACTTGATTCAGCATGAAGTGAACTTGGCCATAGAATGGTTGCGCTTTGACAAGCAAGAGGGCCGTCGACAAGCCGCTGTTCTTATCCTGATTGGGGTGGCAAAATACAATCCAACACATTTATACGGTTATGTTCAGAAAATCATAGATTGCCTATGGGTGGCGCTGAGGGACCCCAAGCTAACCATGCGCGTGGATGCTGCAGACTGTCTGGGAATCTGTCTAAGTATGATATACCAACGAGATGGAAGTCTGAGAGAGCGGATACATTTACAGATTATGGACGAAGCAGCTGTTAGCATTAGGTCTGGGCTACCGGAATCCATCCATGGGGCTCTTTTAGTCTACAGAGAGCTTTTACGATATGCTGGAATGTTTATGAAACCCAAGTATGCTGAAGTTTGTGACATAACATTACGCTTTAAAGATCACAAAGACCCTCTTATTAAGCGGACTGTTATTGCTATAATCCCAGATCTGGCAAAGTATTATCCAATGGAGTTCACTAATAAGTATCTTGTATCTAGTATGAACTACCTTGTACTTCAATTGCGACGCGAAAAGGACAAAAGTGTTATCTTTGTTTCTTTAGGTAGGATATCGTTATCCGTGAGAAGCGGAGTTGTATCATATTTAGACCCTATTTTAGAAGTTACCAGGGAAGGACTTGGAGCAAAGGGTAAAGGGAGATCAGAACAAGAAGCAGCTATATTTAGCTGTTTGTCTATGCTGGCAACATCTGTCGGTCAAGCATTAGCAAAGCATATCTCAAATGATATCTTGGATTTGATGTTTTCATGTGGGCTGTCTGAACCATTACTTGAATGTGTCACAAAATTTACTACTCATATACCATCTCTTCAAGATACTCTTCGGGAAAGACTATTAAATATGGTCTGCTTATGTCTTAGTGGGAATCCTTATAGGTACCCTGGCGCTCCAAGTACTGGCCCCCAGATGAATGAAGCTGTAGCAAGAGAAATACGAGCTTCCATGCTTTCAAGAGACTCTTCATCTGAAATGACTGATTCTGGGCTAGTAGCGTTATCATTCCACATCTTAGGTACTTTCAATTTCAAGGGAAGAACGTTAGCAGAGTTTATTAAGACTTGTGGGCTAAAATATCTCAAAGATGAAGATCCCAAAGTACGAGAAGCAGCAGCTTTAGCAGCAGCTCAGATATACATACATGACCCTATTTCTAATCAAGTCAGTACTAATGCACTAACCTCAGTCGGCCTAGTGGTGGAGACACTACTAACAGTAGCTGTATCTGATCCATCGCCGGAGATACGTATGAAGGTTTTACAATCTCTTGATCCAAAGTTGAACCCTCATCTTTCTCAGCATGAGAATGTAAAATTACTTTTCATGTCACTAAATGATGAAGTTTTTGAAATAAGAGAGATTTCAATATCTATCATTGGACGATTAACGAAAAGCAATCCTGCATATGTCATTCCATCACTAAGGAAAACACTAATACAGCTTCTAACAGAGCTACAATATTCCAAGAATTCTCGTGCAAAAGAAGGAAGCGCCAGGCTACTTTCTGCACTTACCCGGTCTTCCAAAGGATTGATCAAGCCATATGTTCCAGCGATGATACATGTTTTATTAGAATGCGCAAGAGATAATAATTCTGCAGTGGCAACAAGTGTAATAGTTGTTATTGGTGAAGTATCTCGTGTAGGAGGCGAAGAAATGAAGGAGTATATACCGTTAATCATGCCTATATTATTAGAAGCATTACAAGAACAATCTGGCACCGGTCAATCTATGAGAAGCGATGGACCATCCTCGAAAAGAGATGCTGCGTTACGAGCATTAGGCCAACTGGCAAGTAGTGCGGGATATGTTATTGATCCATTCATTGATTATCCACAGCTTTTGGGTGTTCTTATTAGTATTCTGAGGACTGAGACAAATATGGACGTCAAGAGAGAAACAGTTCGATTATTAGGTATTCTTGGTGCCTTAGATCCATTTAAGTATAGAGAGGTTGAGCGAAGTACTAGAGATGAAACTGGTGATAATCATGATGATACTCCAATAGATTTAAAGTTGCTGATGTCAGGTATTGGGCCAAGTTCAGAAGAATACTACCCCACAGTGGTTATTACGACATTGCTTGGATTATTAAGGGACAATCATTTAGTCGCTTATCATAATACCATTGCCCAATCCTTGATATATATTATACGCTCTTTAGGTATCAAATGTGTACCGTATCTTGAACAGATTATTCCAGCATTGCTATCCGTTATGAAGACAAGCAAACCGGCAACGAATGAATTTTTCTTAAAAAACCTTTCAACTCTTGCTACAATGGTAAAACAGCACATTAGGCCATACTTACCTGCTATTTTAGCAGCTATTGAAGAATTATATCCACAGGAAGCTGTACAAGGAGGTGTTATATCACTGATTGATTCACTCGCTCAAGCCTTGGATGGAGAATTTAAGGTTCATTTACCACAATTATTGCCGTTATTGTTGAGCACACTTCAAAAACCTATTCAAAATGAACAGAATGCTATAAAGGTTTTGGTATGCTTTTCGCACTTTGGTTCGAACATTGAGGAATATACGCATTTGATTGTTCCAAGTATTGTTGATTTATTTGAACATACATCTAAGTCGGTAGTTATTGAAGCTATTCATTCTATTGGAGATATCTCACGTACTGTGAACTTGAACGACATGTCATCTCGTATTATTCATCCTCTTCTAAGAGTTATCGCATCAGGAGAAGAAGATACAAGGAAAGCTGCCATGGATACGATTTGTGCTATATGCTATGAAATGGGATCTGATTTTACAGTATACATTGAACTTGTCAGTAAAGTTCTAGTCAAATATAAAGTGCATGCTCCGATGTATGAACAGCTTGTTGCTAAGCTTCTTAGTGGTGAGGCGTTACCGCAAAATCTAAATGCTTACAAGTTAAAGAACAGGGTACCTGAAGAAGCTCTTGCTGCAGATATGAGTAATATGAAGTTACCTATGAATCAACAACATTTAAAGGCAAGTTGGGATACTTCTCAGAAATCTACAAAAGAAGACTGGATGGAATGGATGAGAAGATTTAGTAGTGAGTTATTGAAAGAATCTTCTTCTCAAGTTGTTAGAGCTTGTGCAAACATTTCAACAATTCATCCATCACTTACAAGTATTTTGTTCAACGTTGGATTTTCAAGTTGCTGGGCGGAAATGTATGACCAATATAAGGAAGATTTGGTTAAGAACCTAGAGCATGCTCTGACTGCTCCGAATATACCTCCCGATGTCTTACAGCTCATTTTGAATCTTGCAGAATATATGGAGCATGACGAGAAACCTCTACCCATTGACATTCGTACTTTATCACAGTATGCTCAAAAATGCCACGCTTATGCAAAAGCTCTTCATTATAAGGAAATGGAATTTATTCAAGAGCCATCTACAATTACTATTGAAGCATTAATCGGCATCAATAATCAGTTACAGCAATCTGACGCTGCTATTGGCATTCTGAAACATGCACATACGGCACATAACCTACAACTGAAGGAGACATGGTATGAAAAGTTACAAAGATGGGATGAAGCGTTAACTGCTTATGAAGAACGTGAAAGGAAAGAGCCTGAATCGATGGAAGTTACCATGGGTAAAATGAGAAGTTTGCATGCATTGGGTGAATGGGAGCAATTAGCACAGCTTGCTCAAGAGAAATGGACAAATAGTTCAAATGAGGTTCGAAGAGCTGTTGCACCTTTAGCTGCTGCTGCATCATGGGGCTTGGGACAATGGGAGAAGATGGATTCGTATATATCAGTCATGAAAGTCGAATCACCGGATCGTTCTTTTTTCAATTCTATTTTGTCAATTCATAGAAATGATTTTGAGGGTGCCAGAAAGCAAATTGAAAAGGCCAGAGATCAATTGATAACGGAGCTCTCCGCGCTGCTGAGTGAAAGTTATAATCGAGCATATGGTGTAGTTGTTCGGGTTCAAATGTTGGCCGAGTTGGAAGAGATTATTGCTTACAAGTCTAGTCCAGAGGGCAGTGTTGAGAACCTTACCATGAGAAAAACTTGGATGAAGAGATTAATGGGTTGCCAAAGGAATGTTGATATATGGCAACGTATGCTTAAAGTTAGGACGCTTGTTGTTAAACCTAAGCAAGATGTGGAAATGTGGATTAAATTTGCTAACTTGTGCCGAAAATCTAATAGAATGGGATTGGCTGAGAAGTCATTGAATTCTCTTTTAGAGGAAGATGACCCAGAGCATCCCGATTCGTCAAGGGCACCTCCACAAGTTGTCTATGCCCAATTAAAGTATATGTGGACTAGTGGTACTAAGGTGGAGGCCTTAAACCATCTCATGGAGTTTACTAATCGTATGTCTGAAGATTTGAATTTGAATAGTGCTGATTTATTATCACAACCATTGCCATCTGATACTCCTGGTGCGACCAAGGAAATTGAAGAATATACCAAGTTATTAGCGCGATGTTTCTTAAAGCAGGGAGAATGGCAGATTCAATTAAATAGTGATTGGAAGAGCAAAGATCCCGAATCTATTTTGGGTGCATATCTTTTAGCAACACATTTTGATAAAAACTGGTATAAGGCTTGGCATAATTGGGCACTGGCCAATTTTGAGGTTATCAGTGCTCACGAGTCCAAAAAGAATGGCAAGAACTCACATAATGGTACAGGCAGTGGTAGTATAACTAATGGTGGCGATAGATCACTACCTACTTCAGATATACCAGCTGACCTTATTCATAACAATGTGCGACCAGCTATAAGAGGGTTCTTTCATTCTATTGCATTATCGAGCAATAAGGCACTACAAGATACATTACGTTTATTGACCCTTTGGTTCAAGTATGGCGGAGTTGCCGAAGCTGCGAACGCTATGAATAATGGGTTTGGAATGGTTAAGCTAGAAACCTGGCTAGAAGTTATTCCACAACTTATTTCAAGAATTCACCAACCTAATCCCACAGTTAGCAAGGCACTTTGGGGATTGCTTACCCAGCTTGGCAAAGAACATCCTCAAGCACTTATATTTCCGTTAATCGTCGCTATTAAGTCTGACAGTGTTTCTCGCCAAATGGCTGCATCTAGTATCCTTGAATCTATGAGCAATCATAGTCCTAAACTGGTTGAACAAGCCGATATGGTTAGCCGTGAACTTATTAGGGTGGCCGTGTTGTGGCATGAACAATGGCATGAAGCTCTTGAAGATGCCTCACGTTTCTATTTTGGTGAACGGAATACGGAAAAGATGTTTGCAACGTTGGAGCCTTTACATAAGATGCTAGAGAATGGTGGAGAAACCCTGAGAGAGATATCATTCCAGAATACCTTTGGAAGAGATCTACATGATGCGTTTGAGTGGGTACTAAGTTACCGTCGTACAGGGGATTTGGTACATTTGAACCAGGCTTGGGATATCTATTATAGTGTTTTCAAGAAGATATCAAGACAGATAGGGCACGCACAAACATTGGAGCTAGAATTTATTTCCCCTAGACTTCTAGAAGCTAAAGACCTTGAAGTTGGAGTTTTTGGTACATATGTTCCAGGAAAGCCTGTTGTTTACATTTCATATTTTAAGCCCATTTTACCTGTCATTTCATCGAAGCAGCGGCCAAGGAAACTTACCTTGAAGGGTAGTGATGGTAAGGATTATCGATATTTGTTGAAGGGTCATGAAGATATAAGACAAGATAACTTGGTTATGCAGCTGTTCGGGTTGGTTAATACGTTACTTAGAGATGAGCCTGAGTGTTTCAAGAGACATTTGAGTATACAGCAATTCTCTGCTACCCCATTATCACCGAAGAGTGGACTATTAGGATGGCTACATCATAGTGATACTTTCCATCAGCTCATTAAGGAATATCGTGACGGTAAGATTTTGCTGAATATTGAGCATCGAATAATGCTACAGATGGCTCCTTCCTACGAAGCATTATGTCATTTGAATAAGATTGAAGTGTTCACGTATGCTTTAGATAACACTCGCGGTCAGGACTTATATCGCGTTCTTTGGTTGAAAAGCCGATCTTCTGAGATGTGGCTTGATAGACGTACAACATACACAAGATCTTTGGCTGTCATGTCAATGGTTGGATATATTCTGGGACTTGGTGATCGACATCCATCTAATCTCATGTTGGATAGAATATCTGGTATGGTTATTCACATTGATTTTGGTGATTGTTTCGAAGCTGCCATATTACGGGATCGTGTTCCTGAAAAGGTACCATTCAGGTTAACAAGAATGTTAACGTATGCTATGGAGGTCTCTGGTGTCGAAGGAAGCTTCAGAATTACATGTGAGAATGTTATGGCCTTATTGAGAAATAACAGTGAATCGCTTATGGCTATTCTTGAAGCATTTGCATATGATCCTCTTATTAACTGGGGGTTCGATTTCCCTCTTAAAAAACGTGAAGGCGATAAACGCTCTGGGGCTACCAATGGCCCAGGAGAAACTTCTAATGGAAATGGCGCTATCAACGGCGCTAATAACGGGGTACCTCCTCAACCTGCTAGTAATATGATTGAAAGGGACGAAGATGGGAACCAACTTAATCCATCAGAGGCCAAACGTCGTGCTCATTTGAATACGTCTGACGCTGCAAAACTGGAGGCGAAAAAGGAAGCTCGTATTGAACGAGCTGACTACGTGCTGAAACGAATTACGGATAAATTGACGGGTAATGATTTCAAACATAGCAAGGATATTAATGTCAGTGTACAAGTTGATAAACTGATTCACGATGCAACTAATATTGAGAACCTTTGTTTGCATTATATTGGATGGTGTTCTTTCTGGTAAAAAATAAAAATATTCATTCATGTCATTATTATGTACATTTAAATATATTATGATAAATTATTAACTAGTTCTGTCCATTTGAGAATAAGTGGATGATCATCAGCCCCCCAGTTAGGCTTATTAAGATCCCAATACGAAGGTGAGAATATGCTTGACGCACCTAACTCCTTAGCAGCAGCCTTTTCCAAGTCAGTCAGCCCCATTCCCTGAAGCGAGCCTAATATATAACCTATACGAAGACCAAGGTTTGCACCTATAGGATATCCGTCATTAAAGCCATCTTGTAAATATAAATCCTTTGATGCAGTAATACCATCAGTATATCCAGTTATACGATGCTGCCGTTTTATTTGTACAGTTTCGGGGGGTACCTCTGCATCACTATCAGACGCCCATATGTCATCTATCCTAGTTGGTTCTCCCTCTGGTAAATCCGTCGTCATTAAAAAAATTCAAAGATAGCCGCTTTACAAATTGGGCACTGAAATTTCTACCTTGTTATAACGGGTTATAGCTATGGGCATGCATAATATGTTATGCGAGATCCGCCGATATCGCGGTTATCGATTCGGTCAAGTCAACGACATCGATACGTACATTTTCCGGCTTTTACAATGCAATATGAGAAAAGGTTTTTTAGTCATAATTTATTCAGTTTTCAGACTAAATTAGTGGTAATCTACCCCTATTTTGGAAAGCTATGAATACACAGATAAGTACCGCTTTCTTATTAATTTGGTTGTGTTAATTCAGATGGACCGTGATATCTCGCAACTACATCATCATCTCGATATTATCTTCGAATTCGATCTTCACGATAATGATCATCGACGCGAACGCGCGTTAAATAGAATATTGATCATGACGTTCGCGAATTACGGTGATGACGATGCGTCTGATATAACCGTTAACTTACAAGTCTTGCAAGCAGCAAGCTTACAATTTGTAAGGATATATTATGCATTAGCCCTAACTCTTTGGTCAATATTTATGACCCTTCATATGAATTACGCACAGAAAAACTGTTTAAACTGATCGTAACAAAATGAAATACAGTTAATTATACAAATTAATGCTAGGCGAATTCTTACCTTGAAGAAAAAATCTCGTCTTCACCGTTGATGGGGGGGTGAACCAAACTCTTCTGGTATTGAAGAACCCAACACTGGATCAGCCCTAAAGTTCCCCTTCATGCTTATGTTTATTGGCAAACTAGTACCAAAGGTAGAAACATATTGACTGCTACCTCCTGAACCACCTTCTGTATCGCTTCTATCGCTTCCAGGGGTCTCTACCCCACTTCCAGGATTACTATCATCCAAGTACTTCGTCATGGATCGTGGCTTGAAACTATCGGAAAATCTCGTATTTGATGAAGCGTTGGGTAATGACGATGCTAATGCGGGACTCACCAGATCTAACCTGTGAGAAGACAGAGTCTGATACTGTGATACATCATAGGCCGTCGTTTTGCCATTGGATTCTACTTTAGAATTGTCTGTATCTAACGCCTCGTCGAATTCAAAAAGCTCTTCATCCCCTGCGTCATCCTCTTCAAAATTACTATTTAATGTAGTTTCTCTTACTGATGGTACACTTGAATCCATATTAGAACTGAAATTATCTGTTCGACGTAACTGTAGCTCTTTAAGTTCCTCTTCTGTTAACTCCTCGGGTGACTCTGACAGAGCAAAACTGCCCTCTATATGTTCGGTGTAAGCGTCATCTGCAGCATTTATGCCAAAACTATGGAGATTGGGCTCAATGCTAGTATCAGATGAAGAGGAACTAGATATAAAATGGCTATTATTAATGCCAGAGTGACGTAATGCACTTTCCCCTTCGTCACTATCACTACCTATGCCATTGCTGGAACCACCTCTGATATTACTGAAATTATCTTCATCAGAGTTGTCATTATAGCCGTCGTCATCATCATCATCATCATCATCATCGTCATTAACTTGGCCATTGTTATCATTATAATCATCCTCATCCTCGTCCTCGTCATCTTCCTCGACATCATAACTGTAAACAGAAACCTCCGTGTCGGGAGCAAACATTACTTTTCTTTGCTTCTTTTCAGAAGAATCACTGTCAGAGGATGGACTATGCGAAGATCTGGCCAAGCTGGATTTCAATGATGGCTTTTTATTATGGACCCCATTGCCTTGATCATCCTTATATCCTGACTCCTTTAATTTTCTTTCTTGTTCTCTACGGCCATTTTCCTCATTCTCACGTATTATGCTCTGAATAAACCGTGAAAATTCTGCACCCTGACTTCGTATAAATGAAGTAATCTGGCTATCCAGCTCGGCTTGTCTTTTCTCGATTCTTTCCTTAAGATAATCAGGTAAGTGAGATATCTTCTCTTTCGACTGGTCCGATACAAAGCCATATAGGCTCACACCTAACCCTTCCATCGTACCACTAGACGAAGCGCTATCGTCATCCGCATGTAAATGCGTATCGTCTGATGAATAAATCAGCATTTGGCTTGTTGCTGTGGCCCAAGTCTGGGCTATATAAACTTAGCGGCAATAATGCTTTAATATGTATCCAATGGTAGGCTTAAACGTTAAACGCTACAGACGGTCATCCAAAACTAATAGCTAATTAACCAGTAAAACTTCCAGCTATCTTCCGCACTTAAGCCGTCCTAGGTGTAAATACAAGCGGTTGTCCATAGGTTTGGTACCGCAGCTGACCAACGTTGAATTCGAATCGAAGTTTATTGAGGCGGATTGATATCGGATCCGGTGTTTATACAGTACTAGTAATATACACCCAAATAATGTGTCTATATCAATATTATTACCGGCGCTTACGACTGTACGTACATAACAAACAATTAACTGTAAACAGCCCTTTAAATTTACGCATTTCCGTTATATTACGTTAAATCTTATAACCCGGCCTGGCTAGCTAGAAGTTTGGCTTCTTGTAACAGAATAGGCGACTCAGAACGGGCCACCAAAATATCTTTACTTTGTCGTTCGCCAATAAAAAATGAACGAATGCAACTCCATAATCTGCCTTTCCATATCTTTCTGATGGTAACTTTATTATGGGGGCGCTCGATCGTACCCCACAAAATCGGATTGCATCGTCGATATTGTTAGCATTGCCGACGAGTACGTATACGTTGACGTTACGTCAACTGCATGGGTGGTTATAGGCGGTAGTGCACCAGGTACACACACTTGGCGCCAGGATCCGCGATTTACCATAATATAGTTAATACAGTACTGCAGTTGGTATACCTACGTAACCAGCAATATAAACCTCCGCGACTTTCTCCGCCCGCATGAGAGCCCATATTTAAAGAACTAGCAGAGTCGCAGTTCTTCTTTTCCTGAAATAAATTCTATTTCTACATCTGAACTGGAAAGATGGTTTCGATAAGGCCCTCGCGAGTTCGTCAGATTTCGATTCTGGCTATGCTCCTTGGAGCGGCTTGTTTATTGGTTGTCAAAGTTTTTGCTCAGAAGGAGTCTGAGTCTTACCCTTTACTTGAAAAGAGGCAATATAGAAATAGAGACTTTCTGCGTCACAATGGAGAGCCTATGGGTGGTGATACCGATGACGACGTATATATCCCCGATGAGGAGGACAGTTCTGGTCGAGTAAGAAATAAACTGGGATTTTTAAAGAAGCATCATGAAAAGCCATCTTCATCTTTTAAGTGGTTCGGTGGCCGTAATAAAGGTTCAGCTAGTCAAGCAGAAGAAGAAGAAGGCGATGAGGACGATGATAGTGAATATAATCAAGATGTTGAGTCAGAACAACGTGGAGGATACAGATATGAACGGCCCTATGTTTCACCAGAGGATGATTATGCTCAACCACCAGTGCAACAGCAGCCCCCACAGCAAATTCCTCCTTCGCCTCCTAGACGTCGGGGGCCAAGAAGGGGTGGTCGACCTCCACAGTATTACGAAGGTGCTCCACGATACAATTATAAGGATAGAGAACGATCTAGGGGCAGAAAGCAGCCCGACCTGAAAACAGAGGAATGCCCCGAATACACAAAATATGCCTCATTGCCTCATTATCCCTTGAGCGAGGGTCCTCTCAGGTTGCCTCTGCAGCGGCCATCTCCTAACTGTCGAACTTTCAAGTCTCCCTTGGTTGAATCTATTATTAGAGATATGAATGAGAAATTGAGAGATTTGGACATAGCCAGACTTTTTGAGAATTGTTTCCCCAATACTCTGGACACAACTATAAAGTGGCACGATAATGGTACAGATCCGCGAACATTTGTTATCACTGGTGATATAGATGCAGAGTGGATCAGAGATTCACATCGTCAATTGTCAGTTTATTTACCATTACTTGGTCGTGACCCAGCCCTAAAGCAATTAATTAAGGGTGCAGTAGCTGTACATGCTGAATATCTTTCTCAGTACCCTTACTGTAACGCTTTTCATCCCCCTCAAGGAAGCAAATTGACAAACCCTCCTGCTAATGACGGAGACAATGTATACCCGGCTGTTAACAAAAAGGTTGTATTTGAGTGCAAGTACGAGTTGGATAGCTTGGGATCTTTTCTAGGTCTCTCAAACGATTACTTAAAATATTCAGGCGACTTGAGCTTTGTCAATGGACCATGGCTTGATGCGTTTAGTAAAGTATTGACAACTATAAAAGAGCAAATGATCCCTACTTATGGCGAAGATGGTGCTGGCACTGCTATTTCACCTAAGTACTCATTTCAAAGACAGACTAATATTGGTACAGAAACTTTGAATTTGGCAGGGGCTGGTAACCCGGTTAATGCTAATATCTCATTGGTCCGTAGTGCATTTAGACCTTCTGATGATGCTACTATTTTCCAGTTTTTTATTCCTGCAAATGCTCAAGCAGCAGTGGAATTAAATAGATCTAGCGCAATTTTTAATGCAATTGGTCAACCGGAAACAGCAAAGGAACTTGCAGATTTGTCAAAAAAAATTGAACAAGCTATATGGGAACATGGTGTTTACCAACACAAAGTATTTGGGAAAGTATTTGCTTATGAAGTTGATGGTTACGGTGGTGTAACTTCTATGGATGATGCTAATATTCCTTCATTGCTTTCATTGCCTGATTTGGGGTTTGTTGATAAAGATAATGAGGTTTATCTAAACACAAGACGTATGATTTTGTCAAAGGCTGGAAACCCATACTATCTTCAGGGCAAATATTTCAGTGGTATTGGTGGCCCACATATTGGTGTTCGAAATGCATGGCCAATGAGTCATTTGGTAGCCATGAGAACAAGCTCTAACGAAGAAGAACTTAAGTATCTGTTAGAGCTCGTCAAAAAATCAACAGCTGGACTGGGGCTAATGCATGAAAGTGTAAATGTAGATATCCCCTTTTCATTCACTCGGCCATGGTTTGCTTGGGCAAATAGTGAATTTGCAAAGACTATTTTGGATCTTGCAATCAGAAAACCGCATTTGCTATTTGACGGTCGGGTCGAACCTGATGAAGTGTATGATGGTGATGGAAGATTAGATATAAACTCAGAAAATGAAGCAGCACAGGTATTTGGAAAAGTAGCTGATATACCTACAGAAGAGTTGTTGGCCCTTTATGCTTTCTAGTAATTAAAATAACTGGTATAAATATATTATGTAACTATCATATATAACGTTTAGTTCATTTTTGATAGGAATTTTTGTAACTTTTCAGTTTCCTTTTGACTTTCTTCCAGCGCTTCTTGGTAGCGTTGTTGTATGCCCATATTACTTCTATCTGCAGTTCTATCTTCTAATTCATCTTCATATTTATGCTCTCTTGTAGGTTCAAAATAATCTGGCTCAAGAATGCCAGCAGTTTCATCATCATCATCTTCATCATCGTCCTCAAAGTCTGACAACACATCTGCTGGCCCTTTATTCTCATCTATCTCATCTTTCACTCCAATATCCTTCATTAATTTTGTTAACTCCTCTGTTTTTTGCCTGGCAGTCTCTTCCTGCCGCTCTTTTACTAATCGTTCTCTCTCAGCCTTATAGTCCCTATTATACTCTTCGACCTTATTACTCACTGCATCCATAAAATCATCAAAACCCTGGCCAGTATACGCAGAAACACTTACAACATCCAAATGTTTATAAAATTCTTCCAACATCAGTGAAAGTGAGTTCATTAAAGATCCCATATATCCTGACGAGTTTTCACCGTCACCACTGAGCTCGGGGTCTTCACTTAGCACTCGTTGGAAGGCTTCAAAATCCGACATCCATTCCTTTGCAAATGAAGCATCCTTAGCATCAATTTTGTTGAAAACAACAATCATGGGAAGTTTCATCTTATAAAGTATCGAGCAGGCATATAGCATATTCGACATAAAAGTAGCCGGTGACGAAGTCCTAGGAGTATCAACAATATATGCAATAACAGTAGGGAAGGATGATGCCAACGCATCAGTAATGATAGCTCCCGAAGCGGACCATATGAAACATTCAATTTGACCTGGAGTATCCACAATGATATTGCTCACACTGGGTGCCCGTTTCTCCACAATACTCAGCACTTGGTCGATCTTAGTAGAAAACAAGTTCAGTGAAGTCATAATAGCACCGTTAGGCCCCAAATTATACTGATCCATTACTTTCTTGTAATTGACAGAATCCCGTATGTCTATATTTGTACCAAAGGGTACTTTGAGCACTGCTGGATCCAAATTGATTACATATGGAGGCTCTTTTTTACTATGAAGATGCGAGTTTAGCCGTTGCATGAAAGTCGTCTTCCCTGCACCGGCCATTCCAATGCATATTATAGTCGTAGGCTTACGGTCGGCCGTACCAGGTTGTTGTCCAGCGTCTTCGCTCATGTTGATAAATTTTTATAAGCCAATTTGAAATAAATGGATCTTGTAGATCGCGATATATCTGATGTTATATAACGAGCTCGAGCGATCAACGTTATTAATTAACGTTGGACGCATCACGGCCTTAATCAATCAGCTTGTGTACGTACGCGTACATAATCCAGAAAGCTCTGATCATAATATAGCTAGCTAGCGTAAGTACGTTATGCGCCATCTTGAAATATTTCGGGTTAACGTTAACGTTATTATATAACTAGCTAGCGCTATAACATATGTAGCTACTTGATCTAGATCTCATAACCAGCATGAAAGCAACATTGGTAGTGCCGACTGTTTCAACTGGGAATATTCCTCAATTAGCTGTGGACCTGTTGGTCACAACTTTGGGAGCGGAATACAAGGACCTGTTGGACTCGCGGAATCTGTATCCTGTTGCTGGACCCAGGGATCTGCCTGGTGTTGCCACTATAACATCTCCCGCAGAGACGTACTACAGTGAGCAATATAACACCACAATTCTTCAATTGAGGTCTCCAACGTTACCAGGACAGCGAAAGAACTTTGTTGAAAAGGTTCTTTTACCTTATATTGCTGAAAACGAATTCGAAGAGGTTGTTTTGCTTGCGTCAACCAATCGTGCGTTTTCTCCAGAAGTTAGTGAAAGTTTACGAGTGTACGCCAATGGGTCTACTGCTGGAACAGATGTAGCTGAGAAATTCAAAAAACTCTCTATATCTGATAAATATAGTCATGAATTGCCCAAATCATTGCCAGAAAGCGGATTTGCTCTTGACTTGCTCGAGGGTCTACGAGGTAAAGTCCCTTCGGTAGCCTTTGTCATTTATGCCTATGAAGGTGATAATTTCCATGAGGCCGAGCAACTAGCTAGTCAAACTGCACAATGGCTTGAAATTCCCGTCAAATCATGGAAACATCCAGAATCATGGGAGAAAGTATATGGTACTGAAGCACCCATAGGTCTAGAAAAGGGACTATATTCCTAATGCTAGTTACATTAACTATTATATATATTATATATTTATGAATATGCTTTAATTATTCTTTTTTCTATGCCATTTAGAATGTAGTCATGCTGTACTAATTCCAAATTCTCGGCCTCTGACTTGAATATTTTAACAAAATCTTGTCCTGGTTGTGCCATCATCGCAGCAGGTCCAGCTTGTTGAGTCTGTAATCCTGATGCCGAGTTATCGTCACCAAGAATCAGTCCAAATACAGCTCTCAAACCAAGCAAGTTTAACACATACCATGAGATTGACGACACCCATCTAACATCCAAGTCAGTAGTATTCACACCGCTCTGCATCATTTCTTTGAATCGGATAGTAAGTGGGAAGGGCAATTTCATGAGAACAAACCCAGCAAAGAATGCATTGATCCATCCCATCATCAATGTTTGGGGCACAAAAGTCATAATTTGCCCTTTCATCATGTTAACCATTCCATCCATGCTTTTAGGATCATTTAGTGGATTAGGAGGTGCAGCAGGTCCGGTTTGATTCAACACTGAAGGATCTTCAAGATAATCACCCTTTTTCATGGTTTCAGCAAGAAAGAGCTGCCTTGATGCAAACGAACTGTTCGAAAGCACATATGCAGAGTTACGCAGGAGCGCGCTGTACTGTAAATGTTGTCTTGATAGTTAGTACTGTCCCATTGGAAAAAACACAATGAGAAACTTACTGTTGTCGAACCGCCCTAGCCTCAGCAGGTTTGGGCGTGGTTTGTAGTAGTATAGTAGCATAATGCCGTAATACACCCGCCACTATCATGACATAAAGAATTGGGAACAAAACCCAGTCCCTCAATCCTGGGTCCAAGACCAAATCTGGAACTGCCATTCTTGATGCAATTAATTAAAAGCCAGTTATATATAAATTATAACAGTTAATTAATTGCTAGGCCGGCCTATATATATATAGCTAGGCGAGTTTCCAAGCTTGAGATTAATCGGTTATATCGATAGCTGCAGCTGTTGAAATTTCAGAGTACCTTACGGTCGTTAATCCCTCATTTGTTAACGCTAAATTAGTATGGGAAAGAAAGCTTATAAGATCCAGCTAGTTATATATAGAGACCCGAGAAAAATCGATCCACGGCAAACTCAGCTGGCGAGTTATAACGCTAGCACCGTACCATACCGTCATGCAAAGTTCGAAAATTTCGTGCTTCCATTCGAATTCGAAGCTAGCTAGGTATCTAATGGCTTTATATGTATATAAATATTATACCTATACCTATATTTAAATTGTAGATTCTAATAGATCTGGTTTTATAGCTAGTTAGTTAAGTCGCTACATTGATGCTATAATCATATTATTTGTCATCAGGAGAGCACTGTGGGTGCTAGCAATGGTAATATTAAACCTGTCAGAATCTGTTGAAATGCATAAAAGCCTTATACAGTACACTTAGAAACAACTACGGTCTTTCTGCACAAGCATATTGGAGACGGAACGGGTCTGTAATGATGTCGGTAAGTGTGCTACCTGTAATGCTTCGGGATTCCTTGCAACTGAAAAGAGGACTGTAAAATATCAAAGTATGTAGCAGAATTAATTTTTAGTTAATAATATATACTTCTTCAATCCAACGATTAAAACTCATCCTTCCCAGTTTCAATAACCTCACTTATCTTCAAGATCATTCTTGTAAGCTGAGTGGCTAGAAGTAATTGTTGTTGTTTGCCAATGAAGGGGTCAATAACAAAGTTGTCCTTCATATCATTGTTACCTCTACCCAACGCATCAACACCTAACTGGGGTTTATTTTCCTTAACTTGCTGTGCCTTTACAGTTGAGAGAGTCTCAATTGGTGGCAGACCAGAGTTTTCTGCAAGTGCTAATGGGATGGCATCAAGTGCTGCAGAGAATGCTCGGAAGGCATATTGATCTATACCCTTTTGATGGTCAGCAGCCTCAGCTACTTTAATAGAACATGAAATCTCAGCAGCACCACCACCATAAACAACTCTACTATCTCTTACTAAATTTCTGACAACGCAGAAGGCATCATGAAGTGCTCGTTTAGCTTCATCAACAATCATAGTATTACTTCCACGAACAAGAACAGTGACCACTTTACTGTTAGCACAATCCTCAATAACCAGCATTCTATCTCTCGTTGTACCAAATTCAATTTCTCTGACGGTACCAGCTTTACCCAACTTATTCTCACTAAGATCATCAAACCTTGGAACAATCCTTCCCTGTGTGGCCATAGCAATCAATTCGATTTCAGGCCCGCCAACCCATCTAACTGCAGGTAACTTATTCTGCAATAACAAATGGTTAGCCTCATCGTCGAATCCCCACTGGCATATGACCAAGTTAGCTCCAGCGTTCTTGACCTTGTCAATCATACTTTGGAACCCTTCTTGTTCATATTCCTGTAGTTTTTTGAACTCATCCACTGATGTGATGTTCAACTTATGTTTAGTTTTAGGCTTAGGGGGTTCAAAGGGACATGTCAGAATAGCCAGCTTTGCGTCCTTGATATCATGTGGCATTTGAGGATGACTCATGTCTTTGTCTAGTATAACTCCCTTTACCAGCGTAGTATCGTCTAAGGATCCACCACTTTTCCCATCAACTTTTATCAACTCAAAGTCAACGTCCTTACGCTCCAAATCGGCAACAGCTAAAACAGCATCTACAGCAATTTGAGCAAACTTATCGTGTGACTTTGACACTATCTTAGACCCAAGACTTGTCTTAGCGGCCTTAAGAAGAACAGAGTGATCATTAGATACATCATCAGCGATTTGATTCAAATTTTCAACTGCAACTTTACAAGCTTCGTCATATCCATTAGCAATCCGTATAGGATGTATACCCTTATCGATGAGTTCTAATGCTTGCTCTAGTAATGCTCCAGCCAAAACTACAACACCGGTTGTACCGTCACCAATTTCATCATCCTGAGATTTACTAAGCTGTACGAGCAATTTGGCTATTTGATTTTCTACCTCCATTTGCCCCAAGATAGTAGCGCCATCATTAGTAATAGTGATATCTCCATCTGGTGAAATCAGAATCTTGTCAAGACCTCTTGGCCCTAATGAAGTTTTGACAATATTTGCCAATGTTCTAGCGGCCAAAATATGTGATTTTGTCGCTTCCAGCCCATGACTTCTTTTCTTCTTTCCCTGATCTCTCACAATAATAAAAGGACGTCCCATCTCGTCCTGAGCCATAATGGCATTGGACAAATCCGGCATTAATCCTTGAGCTGATGCCATTATGAACTTACTTCAATAAAACTTGTAGAAGACAGAAGAAACACGAGTTCGATAGTAAATCAATATTAATAGCGCTAGCACCAGCAAAAATTAAGGCCGATCGCGATCACAGATCAGGAAGTGAAAAATTAAAAGTTATCGATAAAAAGAAATAAAATAAAAAAAAAATATTAAAATTTATTAAAACCCGTTGACTTCGACCGAGAAAGCAGGAAACTAACTAAAAATTCATAAAAAGCTAGCATAATGTCAATTATCGGCAGTTTGATCTTTTGCACAGACTGCGGAACTCTGTTGGACAATATAAGAGAAGGAACCAAATCATTAGACTGTGCTTTCTGCCAAAAAAGCTATCCTGCTAAAAGTATGTGTGATTTTATGAACAGTTATTAAATATTACCTATTTACTAACTATATAGAATTTGAAAACCTCAAGGTGGTCACAAAATCTAGGGAGGATGCATTTCCCTCGGTTTTACGGTCGAAAAGATCTGTGGTGAAAACTGCTATTCAACATGACGAAATGGATGACGGTGCAGTTATCAAGGAAAAATGTCCTGAATGCGGAAACGACGAAATGACATATCAAACTCTACAATTACGAAGTGCCGATGAAGGAGCTACGGTGTTTTTTACATGTACTAAATGTGGATACAAGTTTAGGACTAATAATTAACATCTTTATTAGCATGTATAAAAAGAGCAAGTTAGAGTTATTTATTAATATATATATATTATTATATTCATACAATTAATTGACCACTGTGTAATCAGTTTGGTCGGAGTTTTCGTATTCATACATGTCAAGAGCAACCTCTGCACTCTGGCGAACCACAACTTCCTGATCCTTTGCAAATTTATTAAGGATAGGCAAAACATCATCAGTTGCAATCGATCCCAAAGCTTCTGCAGCTTCATGCCTAACCATTCCTTCTTCATTTGGATCGCTTAAGATCTTGATAAGAGATGGTACACTCTTCGGGTTACACAGTTGTCCAAATACATAGGCAATTTCGTGCTTAAATAGTGCCGAGGGATCATCGAACCCACTAGCAAGTGCTTCAATAGCATCATCATTACCAATATCTCTTAATCTGAACATAGCTCTATATCGTTCAAACAATGGAGCAGATTGGTTGTTCAGAAGTTCCTTGAGCTTAGGTATTTGGTCATTACCATTAGGAAGTGGAGGGGCGGGATCAATAGAGCTGAAAGCACTTTCTTGCAAATTCTCCTGATTCTTGGAGTGTTCCCATTTGATTCTCTCAATAGCCAATTCACAAGTTTGTCTTATAACCTCCAGTGGATCCTTTTCATAATAGTGCTGAAGAATTTCCAAGCTTGATTCATCCCCAATAGCACCTAAAGCCTCAGCAGCCTCATGACGAACCATGGCCTGCTGGTTCAAATTTTCAAGTGCCTCAGTCAAGGGCTTGATGGCATATGTTTGTTTAGTTTGCCCAAGAACATATGCGATTTCATGTTTCAGTAGCTCAGAGTCATCTTTGAATCCCTCAGCTATCACGTCTATAGCTTGTTTATCACCATCGGTTCCTAACGCTTTTAAATGGAAAAGCGCTCTAAATCTATGTGCTAATGGTGTTTTACCATCTTCATTGAGAAGCAACTTTCTCAAGGTGGTTAAATCCTCTCGTTCGTCCTCGGCTTTTCTCAAGACGTCCATTTTGTGTATAAATAAATAAAAGGCGTGACCAAGAGTTGAACTATATTTATAAATATGTTGCTAACAAGTCATGCCATGAAAGGGATTTTTCAACCGGCCTAATTATAATATAAATTGAAAAATCTTAAAAAAAAAAAAAAATTTAAGATTTTCAGCAGATCATCAGATCATGTTGATCTTTTCTATATAAGGATGGCTTACAGCCGCACCTGTATCCATATCAGCTCAGTTTACCCCATATTTCTCTACCCTGCTATTTAGCTAGCTTCTAGATAGTATTTTAGCTTGTACACAATGTATCAACTTATACACGTCTATTAAAACATGCTTGACCTTTATGAAAGCCATATGAACTGCTAAATAGTTGTGGGACCGCAGCAAGTTCGAAGTGAAGCTCAGGTGCGTCCAGTCGTTCGCATTGAAGTGCTAATGTGTAACATGCATTGATACAAGCATGCTTTATTCGTACCTGTGATTTTGCTGTCATTCTGACTCTTTCGGAGAAGTACATAAAGCATGAGCAAGTCAATACGTGTGGATATAATCGCTTGATATATTATCAGCAGCATAGCTACATCCCTCTATGAGAATACCATTAGCTTTATATGATGTGAAGAGTCAAGAAAGCAAAGTAATCCATTGAAAAGAAGTGCTTAGTTGGTGCGCATAGATATACTTGAAGTCATTTGAATGGCCGTCAAAAGACTTTGGTAGTCGCATATGCGGGGACAGGTGATTCCGTCGAGATATTTCTGTGACCGCGTTGGCATGAATCGAACACCTCAGATTCACTATCTTCACTTGCTTTGAAAGATTGGTTCAAAATTAGAGCTGAATTATACCTGTGGGTGTTCTTGTATCAAACCTCCGGCTCCTGAAATATGCCAGAAATTCGAGCTTTAAGAATAGATGATGGCTACCGAAGCTGTCTAAAACTCGTTTTTTATGCTCGCTCTTTGAGGCTTTGTCGCCGTACTGCTTGCCAGTATTACATACCGATATTGTCTACTAAAAAGCTGATGGATACTTCACATCCCATTTAAAACTGTCTCAGGGAACCGCAATGAGTTTGTCTTCTTTTCTAGTTTTAATTCGTTACAGTTTGACTCTTACTGCGCAAAGCATTCAAGTCTGATAACTGATCCTCTGGTATATGATAGGCCGTAGACTCACATGTAGCCATTTGGTCCCTTATAAATTCACCCGCGCGCAGAGCTCAAGAACCAGTACTACCTGGTAGGGGTCCTATCTCTGATATGATCGGCATTTAGATCTAGATCGACCAGCCGATCTTCATCGGTTTTAAATTTTTTATTTTTTTTTTGCACTTCCTCGAATTATTTCACACTACACTCACCATGGCCACACTAATCCCACCGCCCTCGAAGAAGCAGAGGAAACAGGCTCAGGAGCCTGTTGCTGATACCATTGTGGACTACCCTCATGTGGTTGTACAGTTTCGTGCATCTGATACAGGCGAACCGGTTGGATCTAATATACGAATCCCCAGTGATGTAACTGAAGCCAAGCTCGAGCTCTTGCTCAACCAGTTACTAGGTACCAGCGATGACCCTGTTCCATACTCTTTCGGCGTACAGTCAGATCAAGACAAGCCTCCATATGACATTACCGACGATCTGTACCATTCAGTAATCAAGCCTGGTTACAAGTCCGCCGAGGACCATCTCACTCTATTATATACACCTAGAGCAGTGTTCAAAGTACGCCCAATTACGCGATGTAGCGCTACTATGAGTAGCCATGGTTCTACTATTTTGTGTGCACAGTTTGCTCCTGGAACGTCTAGTAGGCTCGTCACCGGTAGTGGAGATTGCACAGCAAGGATATGGGATTGTGATACCCAGACTCCATTTAAGACGCTTGCAGGCCACAGTGATTGGGTACTTTCAGCGAGCTGGAGTCCCGATGGTAAGATGGTAGCCACAGGGAGTAAAGACGGTAGCATACGCATATGGGATCCTGTTACTGGTACGCAGATCGGTAAACCATTATACGGGCATTCGAAGTGGATTACATCCTTAAGCTGGGAACCATTGCATATGAGAAAACCTGATGGCGGGTATAGATTAGCATCATCGTCGAAGGATACCACTATACGTGTATGGGATGTTGAAGCTGGTATAACTCTGTTTTCAATGACTAGCCATAAATCAACAGTCAGCTGCGTCAAGTGGGGAGGTATAGGGTTTATTTATTCAACATCTCATGATAAGACCATCAAAGTATGGAATGCTGATAATGGTAGTTTAGTTAACACTTTACAAGCACATGCACATTGGGTTAACCATTTGTCATTGTCAACCGAATTTGCATTACGGACGGGTCATTTCGATGAACGAGGAAATATTAAAGATGCCAAAGAACGGTTCGAGAAGTTAGCAAAGATCCAAGGAAGAATCTCAGAGAAAATAGTAACTGCAAGTGATGATTTCACAATGTATCTTTGGGAACCTGCTAAATCTACTAAACCAGTATGCAGAATGACTGGGCATCAAAAATTGGTTAATCATGTTTCGTTTTCACCTGATGGACGTCACATTGCGTCAGCATCATTTGACAATTCTATCAAACTGTGGGATGGTAGAGATGGTAAATTTATTACAACATTCAGAGGTCATGTTGCTGCTGTTTATCAATGTGCATGGAGTAGTGACTGTCGACTATTAGTAAGTTGTTCTAAAGACACGACACTCAAAGTATGGGATATTAAAACTAAAAAACTGTTCAGTGATTTACCTGGACATGCTGATGAAGTCTATGCCGTCGACTGGAGCCCGGATGGTCATAAAGTAGCTTCAGGAGGCAAGGATAAAACTGTCAAAATATGGGTTCACTAAAATGTATGTACGTTAATTATTATAGAAATCTCAATATTATATATGCGCATGAAAATGTTAAAATGTCACCCATCTCAGCCGCACTTCACCTGTTATATATGGCTCTGAAAATCGATCGATCTCAATCTCGGCAGTTTATACGTAAATCTTGATGAAATTTTCCTATCCAGCCTTTGAAGCTTCGGCATATCAGTAGACGATGCTACAATTATTTGGAAGGCCGAGTGCTGTTCCTCAGAGGACAGTTTCTCTTTTGCGCGGGTTTAGCTCGACATCTTACTTGGAAAAATTCAGCATGGAAAGGTTAAAGCGAAAACGAGCGAAATACAAGACATTTAAGTTAAAACAACAGGATGTGATGAAACCATTGGCTGAACGACAAAAGCTAGCCCAAAAATTTCTAGACCGGAAACCTCCTGCTCGTGTTCCCGAAAACGAGGAATACATAAAACTAGCACAAAGTAAAGTTTTTGGTAGCAGTGCATTTGAAGATCGGTCAAACAAGCCTCATGGTAAATGGGGGCCAGTAAGTAATTATGACTTGGTAGCTCAACGTCCTAAGACTAGGGATGAATATCTTGCCAAGTTATTCCCAAGATTAGAAGAGGTTAATACTGAAGCCTTGCAAACGAGATGGAATAATGAAGAACACACTAAAGAATGGTACGCTTTAACTAAAAATAGTAATAATCGGTTACCAGTTTACACTGATATCCGCAGAGGTCACGTTTATACTACCATAACCAATATTCAAGGTAACATCTCACAACTCAAGGAAGATCTTAGACATGCATTTGATATCCCTAAAAGGGCTATTGGTATACGAAATACTTCGAAAACAATATACATCAAGGGTAATATCACTCAACCAGTTCGTCGGTTTCTTGAAGCTGCCATTTAGCATATACACATTGAACAATGTATTAGAATACAAAGTTTTATATAAAAGCTAACTAAACTGTAAATAGAGAAAAGTTTCTGACAATGCCTGGGCCATATTCATCGTAATCCTTCTTAGTGTAACAATAATTACGGAACTCTGCAGTTTGAGCTAACAAGCTTCCACCAAACCATACGGCATTACGTTGGCGTTTATGAGAGATCACTTTAACTTCTAGACCTGATGATTTTGCCCCACTTAGTTCTTCTGATCTTCTTATTCTATTATCAACAAGTTCTTTGATATCTCGCTGTAATCTTCTTCCAAAATCTTTGAACATTGTTGAACCTCCTGATAGTACTATATTCTTGTACAAGCCCTTTCGTACATCCATCGGACTGGATTGTACAACACTGTCAACGACATTAGGTAAAGGTGTAAGGAAATCCGAAGAGGCAATTTCAGGATTGAAAAAGATTTCCGGTGCTAAAAATCGTTCATACCCCACATCGACAGTAGCTCGTCGACCTAATCCTTGGTCAACAAGATATTTTTGGAATCTAGTAGGGTCTGAGTCAAATTTTTTGAATTCTCGAAGCATATCAGGAGAAACATAACAGAATTGTTCTTTAATTTTTTCTGCTGTTTTCAAGCTTGTATCAGGCTCGTTTCTATCACGAAGCAGGGTTTGAATAAAAGAAGTAATATCTCGTCCAGCAATAGGGATATTCTTAATTGCAGACCCAATAACATACCCCTCAGCAACAGGGATAACATGTGTGACACCATCACCACTGTCAATAACAGTACCAGTCAATGGTTGTCCAACTACACTGGACGAAGTCCAAGATGCAGCCAATGCCAAAACAGCCTGAACGGCGATGTACAAACCAGCACAGTTAAAAGTCTCAAACATAATCTCTGCGGTGTGTTCTCTGTTCTCTGGGGGATTCAATGGAGGTTCGGTCAATAAAAATCGATGGTCTTCAGGTTCACAACGAAGATATTTGAAAATAGAATTTTCCCAAAATCGCTCCATGTGATCCCAATTCTCAATTTGTCCATGTCGAATGGGATAACTAATTCCATATCCTATTTGTTAGTCATACGTTTGCTTTTTTTTCCCGCATATAATTTATTTATGAAATACATACCAGGTGTGTTGGCAACAGCTAATGCTTCATCTCCGATAAAGAAATCCAAATCTTCCGTGCCACGTTTTTGAGATAAATGGTTTCCACCTGAGGAAAACTTGCCGCTAGATTTACCAGAGCCGTCTCTGGTCGCAATGGCAGTTGGAAATATGAATGAAGGACTGTCATTACCAGCAAATCCTATCTTGGTAAGACCAGTACCGCTATACCGTTAGTTATACTCCTCGGGCCAATCGCACAAATAACATACTTGTCTAAAAAGGTTAGTTCGGTACATTCGCATTAATACAGGCAATATCACTTACCCATGACAACTGATGGTGCGTCAGCCATTGTGATGTCAATTCCTTAATGAAGGTGTTGTCGTACCAGCTGGATGGATTGTGGTGGTGGTAGTTACAATATATTGTGTTGGCTTGTACAATAGTATACTATAGCTATGTTATAATGAACATGTTATAACGTCCGCAGATATCGATCGATCATGACTACCAGTACTGTTCGTGGTTAGCTTATAGGCCGGGAAGTAAAGTTAGTAAACGAGATCTGCTTACGTAAATGTCACGTGCATCTTTCTATCAAAAGAATCTACGGCCGTCAAATCGCGCTAATATTAGGTGAAACCTTAAGATCGAGAAATTTATATACGCGAAACTGCAGATCAGTTCTCGCGAAGCCCACCCCCCTTTTTTTTTGATAGACTCTGCCACAAACCCAGGGGTGCAAAGGTTATGCGAAAAGACTTACACCCTGTATACTTTGGCAATTTTGGAACTTAGAAGAAGGCATTTTTGGAGTGATATTTGGAAGTTTCAGTGAGGCTTAAATACGCTTTATGAATAACTGAGCTTTTGCTCTACTTTATTGTTTACTACGATCCAAATATGTGGCCCTTTACTCGGAAATGGATTCGAGAGCAGGAACAGACCAAATTTGAGGATATTGATATGGATGCTTTTAAATCCTACTCATGTCGATATCTTTCAGGCTACGTTTTGATGTATATTAACATTCTTGTATCATTAGCAGCCTTTGGATCTGACATCTATACTGCGGTTGTCTTATTAGCCTTTGATAGATGGTCCAGTACTATCAAGCCATATATTCCTTTTAGAATTGCAAGATGGTTATACGCTGGATGTATTTTGTTTTCTGTTGCTCTACTAATATATGAATTTATTCGAACATTTGCCGTTATGAGAAGTCGCAATATCAGTTTGAATTATACTGATCCAATGGCACATAATTTGTACAGTATCCGTCATTACACGTTTTTCTGTCTATTTGTCAAGATTACCAAGTCAAGGAATAAGACGGAATATCTTGCATTATTTGTGTATTTCTCATTTAAAGGCTGGATAAGATTGGTGTTTGCAGATTCTCCTAGACAGGTTTTGAACGCATTATCACTTTATTCAGTATTGCAAATATCAACTGATTTTGTTGGTTCTGTTAAGAAACTTGCTAATAGCTCGCTGGCCGAGGCTGTAGTAGTTTGTTTAATGGCATTTAGCTTGCTAATTTGGGTTATAAGAGTTTCACAATTCATTTTTGCATGTTTATGTGCTTTACCCTTGTATGCACATATTGAAAAAACTTGTTCAGGGTTAGAAGAGTTTTGTTGTGTTAGGGTAAATAAGCGTATTAGAGAATTGGTTGAAAAGAACCATAGAAAGGGAATGATGGAACTAATCGAGGAGAACAGACGAATGTCAAAGAAACCAACTGTACCTATTTTATCTCCAGATGTGTTAGATGATGATGATGATGATATTGAAAAGGGTGTTAAGTTTGAACCATATATCAATGAACTGACCTCGCAGGCTTCTTTGAGTTCTACCAATTCAAGGGTGCATTTATTGGGCAGTTCTTCAGAGTCTAGTCCTGAATCATTAGGTAGAAACACCACTTTTACTCCTGCATTTTACCGTGGTCAGATGAATTCAGTTGTTTCCAAAAATCCAGAAAAGCTTGCACCTGGGCCAATGAACCCCCCAGTTGTTCCACGAAGAGAACCCCCACAATCGAGTAAAGAGTCTCAGAGGTATAAGCACATTAAGATGCCCTCAGTAGGAATAAAGGATACTGAACGTTGGATACCGGGGCCTTTACCTGGAACATCTGAAGGTTCAAAGGAGCCAAATGCTCTACAAGGATATCATGCTCAAATATCACAGATTAAAAATGGTATTGCCCCAATTGAAAATCCGCAAGAATATGAGCGCGTCGAGCCTTTGGAAGTTCTTGGTAACAGGAAAAGTATAAACCCATTCTCACCACGCAATATAACTACAGATGGTAATGAGGAACAGCTTATTGCGGATATTGATAGTCTCAATAGGAGCACTAACAACCCATTCAGAAATGGGGCTGCAGTAGATTTGGTTCGCAAAAATACTAAACGGCAGCCGGTTCTGCCAGAAGTTGATGATTTCGATTCAGACGAAGATATAATTGTTGAACCACGTATCCCTAATATTGAACTTGATGATGATTGGAGTGAGCCTTCTCGGTTATCACAACGAGAACCCAAAATACCAGAAATAGCATTAGACGACGATGAAGATGAGGAAGATCAAATTCCTACTCCACCACCACGAAGTAGTGCGAGGAAGCCATCCATGTCACGTCAACCAACCATTCCTACTATTGTCATTGACGATATTGAAGATTATAACAATCCCCGGGCGGGTCCTTGGATTTGAAGCATTATAATTACATAGCATGAACATTGAGCATAACAGATATTATTTTGAAAAGACAGTTATTAGTGTTGTATCTATAAATAATCTACATACGTAGAATGGAGCATGTCTCAGACATGATCTACATGGCCATCATTTCATGAAGCTTCTGCGCTTCTTCTTAGTCGCTTGTGTCAGTGCCCTTTCGTGTCTCATAGAGCTCAACTTTTTTGATACCAATGGGCCAGAATAAAAAGGTGGATGCAACTACACCCCATATGCCGACAGTTCGACCAATTCTGCTAATACCATGGGCAGGAAAAGCGCTAACCTTTGAGAGTCTTGCAGCTGTAGCGTACATTTTGTATGTTTGTGAGTGTATTAGTATTTGTTTGCTTGTATTTGTTCAGTAAGAGAGACTGAGGATGCAAGTGATAAAGATCAAAAAGGATGAGAATAGAAAAGGGAAAAAAGGCTTCCAGGAGGAAAGAGCCCCTGTATTTATATTCCCGGCCGGTGGGGCATTCCGCAAAGATTTGAGTTTAGTCGGGTGGTCAGAAGACCCCGAGCGGCTCTTTGTCAAGACTACTGGTAACCCCATAAAGCCCATACCACTGCCATAATGCATCTGTGTTATCAGCTCTCAGTATAATTACTTTAAATGGTGGTGTGATCGAAATGCCTGATTAATCCCAGTTAGCGCAAACAGGACTGGCCCCCTGAGCTCTCCACGGATTGAGCCGCTATCCAATCAGAAATAGCTTTGATAATCCATGTAATTAATATAACAATTTCACGGGCCCTGAAGAAGTTACCGTTAAACTCTGACGTCTCTCTCTACAAAGAAGACAAACCCTAATGGCGCAAACCTTAAACACCCGCATTAGAGTTTCTCCTTCCCAAATAGGCCTGTCACGTTCCACCCAGCATATGCTTTCTCCGGAAGTTCGTGGCCCCAAAATCAGGGGAGTGGATGGATTTCCCAATATCTGGTACCTGATTAGAAAATGCGTATCGAGAGAATCAGGAGATTTGAAAAGCCGTTGAGCACTGCATCGCTGATCTCATACAGAAAATCTGGTGATCGATCAGCAGTGGTTTTGCATGTACATGTTATGCATTGAAAACATTAATATACTAAACATTAATATACTAAACATTATTATACTAATGCCGAATTTCGAAATCAATAATAATATCGCGGTAACGCTTTTGACTCTGAGTCGAGATTGATAATATTAGTTACTAATTCGTTCAACGCCTCGTAAAATTCAAACTTAATGCTGATTGTGTGCTCGCCACTAATTCGCCTAACGTCGTCCCATCGGGTCACCTCGGACGAACCCCTGAGAATGCACATTAGACATTACTTATATGTTCTGTATCCAATCCAAGTACCCAGTCACGTACCACGTAGAATTCATCTGGGGTTGGAAATGCTCCTCTTCCATCTTCCAGCTTCCCCTAAGCATCTCGAAGCCATGTAGACTCGTTGGACTCACTATGGGTGGGATATCCTTGGTGGTAGCGCTAGTTGTAATCTCTAATTACACTCGACCTTCCTGTTATGACCGTCATGACCACCACAATATTTCATAATATCCATCGCATACAACAAGAGACGATTAGCAACAGCCAAGTCTATGACTGACACCAAGGAGAGTACTTTTATTGAAACGCCTGAATCACTCAATGAAACCGTTACAGATGATTTCCTTCAGGATGATCCCCTGACACAGGACATTAGTACAGCGGATAGGTTACAAGTGCCATCTGAATCAACGTCTCCGTTCCAACGCAAGGTATCATTTGATACTATCAGTACTGCGTCTTGTTCGTATCCAAGCACCCCCGAAGCGCCCAATGCCCCCTCTCATCAGTCCAATGGGTCGTTTTTTTCGTTCATGAGTGCATCGCCCTTTGGCAGTGGCGGGGGTGGACAAAGTGGTACCGGATCCGATGGAGAAGAATATTGGACAGCATCTCAAAGTGATTGTACCAATCTCAAGAAGGAATACTCATCATTCACCGTATCTTCGCGACATAAAGAGCATAGATATACCACTGGATCAAGGACGTTTATGTTTTCTCTTAGGGATAAAGAATATTCATTTAGAGCGCTAAAATGGTGTTTGAACAATCTTGTAGAGAATAATGATGAGATCATTGTATTGAAACATTACTCAACACGATCAGAAGTTGATATCACTTCATACCAACGAGAGGCTAATTCTATCCTTGCTCATGTAACGAGTTCGGTAGATAGATCATTAAAAATCAATGTTATTGTTGAATTAGCTATTGGTAAAATTAAACAAGTTGCTCAAAAGACATTACTATTGTATCAGCCATGTTTGGTGATTGTAGGTGTTAATCCTAAAACTGTTTCCAAAATACATGTTAAAAATAAAACATTATCAAGTTATTTCATTGCCAAAAGTGCAGTGCCTGTCATTATATTTTCTCCACAACCTCAGAAGTTAAAATATAAATGGAATCCAAGCGATACGGAAAATAGAGCATATGAATACCTTTCATCAATGGCCCATCTAATCAAAAAGACTTCAGAAAAAAGTGATAATAGCAGTGATCCTAGTTTGTCATCATCAAGTTCATTAACAAGAGAAAGAACTGCTTCAACTTCATCTAGAAGGTCAAGTTTGATGTCGGTTGGTAGTGGAACTCATTATAAATTAAATTCAGATTGGGTAGATGAGCATACTGGTAGTGGGATACCTACCCGTATGAGAACTACTCGTCCAATATCGCTTCCAGGGTACCCCGATGAATACTCAGAAGAGCCAGGATCATATGAAGAAGGGTATCAACCAATGAAGTTAAGCATTGTGCCAGCTCCACCACCAACCCCACAGACAAACCTTGGTCGGAGGGCAAGTGTGGCCTCTTCAAAGATTGCTAGAAGTCTCAGTGCTTTGCTACATCATAGAAGGCATTCAACGAGCTAGTCCGGTGGGTAAGGAATAGAGGTATCAAGCTTGGCTTATTATCCAAGTAAACAGGGGAATTTTTTTAAAAATCTGACATTGGTATATCAATTGAAAGACAAGAGAATGTATATATAGCTGGTATCAATTGGTAATATGTTACAATGTTACATATATGTTTAGGTTCCTAGAGTACTCGTTGTAGCAATCTTCATACATAGCCGTCAGCCCAATATTAATGAAGGGCTAAACCTAAGACCGGTATGTGCCTCAAATAGATTATTTATCAAATCCATAGTTTCAACCCAGGAAATTCACTTGCATATTGGAGTGTTCCTTGTTTTGTTTCCGCTGGGTCTTTATAGTATTCAATCGTTTGGGTAAATCATGTCCCTGAGTTTCTGACCAATAACATGATGCATCTCGATCGCGATCAGATCTGGAGTGCTAGAGCTAGCTATAGGCTTCAGCTTCAACCGGGAGTTCGAACAGAACATTTATTTTGTTTCATCATTTATACATATCCTGTTGCAATGATATTCCAACGACAGTTTTCTACTGGCAGCGTTTTGCGGAATACTGCACCTACGGTTGCTATACCAGTGAAAAGGAAAGTCGGTGCATTCAGAGGCGGGTAAGTATTGACCAACCACGAGTTATAACTTACATATTTAACAGTTAACTAATTGATTGTAGTTTACTTGGATTTTTATTAGGAGTAACGTTAACTGGTTCAGCTGCTTACTATTATTTACTTGACGAATACCGAGCTTCTCAATCAGCTGTTCTCAAGGATGTCATTTCTTTACGTGACTCAATTGCAGACATTGAATCCAAACTCGCCAAAATCGAGCCTAAAAATTAACAAATATAGAATAATGGGTTAATTAATGTATTCAGTTATTACACAAATTTTATGGAATATATTGATATTCATCATCATAGTCGACCAACTTTCGATTCCCATACGGCCATAATTTCTCCATGAAGTTCCAAATGCCTGATTCTTATTCTTTCATTTGCTTCAATAATCTTCGCAACATCTTTCCATACTCGATTAAAGTTCCTTGATGATAATTTACCATCATCAAGATCATGTCTTAAAACCGTTTCAGCAATATAACCAACAGTCGTACCGGTAACATCTCTATCAGCTTCCCATCTCTGTCTATCTAATCTCTGTAATACAACTTGAACAAGTTCACGGACTTTAGCTGCATGGATAGCATTCAGTTTAGCTCGAAGCCATAATAGTGAACCCAAAAGAATTGACCCAAAGATTGAAGCTAAGTACCATTTATACCGCTCAATTGACCCAGAAACGGTTTTCTGTAATCGACACTTGAGCGATATAGTAGCCAGAGATGTTGACTGTAATGTGCGTTTGATTTGGGGTGGTCTCGACACACTTGTTTCTTCATCTCCAACACGGGCCCGTTTCACACTGATAGTCTTTATCTACAATATTAGTAACGTTTCGAACAAAAAGTAACACAGAAAACAGAGACATTCACTCTATGAATAAGTTTATAGAGAATCATTAGACAAAAAGAGTGTCATCGGATCATTCAAAAGCGTGGGGAAAGAAAAAGAAAGAAAAAACAAAAAGGCCTTCATTATTTGCTTACAATTATCTCATCATCATTATCAAGTTCCTTCATTGCACCAGTCCATAATTCACCATATTCTTCGTCACTCAACTTTGATGATTTCAATTTCCGGATATTCTCCTTCAAGTCATTCTCTTCAATGTACGCAGGCTCATCAAGTTCATCACATTCAACTTGGCCATTTCGTTGACTCAAAACTTGTTTGATCCTGTCCGCAAGAATAGTTACCTTACGTTGTTTCTCAGTATCAGGGATACATCTAGGTGAGAACGGCAGTAATCCTCCAAGAGACAATGGATTTCCCACATATTGGAAGTCATCATCACAAACGAGCTCATAGCCAGGATAACAAAGAGCATGTTCAGGACAGGGTTCACATCCAGGACGAATATAATCCAGCAACTGGTCAACATATTCATTACCACTGTACAGTTTATTGTAGTCTTGGCCAAATCCAACGTCACAATACCCAGCAGCAAAACGTTCATGGGTCCAGAACCAAGCATAAGCACCTAGCGAAGTAACAATCAAAATTCGAGACAACACTTTAAACACTGCACAATAATTAATTTTCACTGAAGGCAAGTAACTCTTAATTGGCTTCCGTTTGGATTTCTTTACCAGCTTAGTCTTGGATTTCTCCTTCTTATGTTTCGATTCCTTAGGCTCAAGAGGTGGCTCAGATATTAAATCATTTACCTTCTCTGCTGCTTTCTCCGCAGCAAGAGCAGCTCTTGATGCTGCGACTTTCTTAGAAGACTCGGGAACGGATTCTCGGTCTTCCTTCCTAAAAACAGGAAATGATGGAAGTGATGGAATGGAATCACGTAAGCCCTGAGTAGCAGCAACAGCCCGACTTTTAAAATTAGGAGACACAAAAGGTCCATTAGAGCGGGATGCCCGTTTACTTCCCTCAGTGTGAGGAGCTAAAACAGTATCAACTTTATCTGTTGTTGAAGCTGCTGGAGGAGTGAAATAATTTGTCAATTTCTTGGCGGCATTTTGTGGAGTTGAAATTATAGAGCCAATGGCATTTGAAGTTGAATTAAATACCGAACTCAATGTAGAATCATTCCCATCATCGGTTTTAGCCTTAGTTGAAGGTCGTTCCTCCTTCTTGTTCTTCCCCGTCAAAGGTCGCTTCTTGCCACGGGGTTCAGACTTTGGGGAAGAACTTTGAAACACATTATCATTAGAAAACGGACTAGAACTACCAACAATATTGGAGGGCTCGGGGGTACTTTCCTTGGATGTTTCAGGGGTAGGCTCCTTCTTCTTCCTGCTAGCTTTCTTGGGGCTCTTAGCGGCAGTCTTTGCTGGACTTTTGGAGGTAACACGTTTCTTCGTAGTCTTCTCCTCTTCATTTTCATCAGCTGTATCAGTAGTTTTCCTGGATCGTTTCTTTGGAGTCTTGGGGGCTAGTTCCGGGACGTCTTCTCCCAATTCAGGGACTTCTTCCTTGGCCTTCTTTGAACTCTTCTTTGGCGAAGTTGACGTTGGTTCTTTCTTCGTGCTTTTCTTGGGAGAACTTGGGGTCTTTTTAGCGGGAGACGTTGAACGAGCTCTTCTCACAGGCTCATCTATAATATCTGAGCCTCGAGGAGTTATTTTCGAACGAGCTGATAACAATTCCTCCGCACGAGGAGTAATATTTTCCTCAAAAAGTGACACGAGTTCCGCCTTTTTAGCCGACGAGGGATAATTTACGTCGTGAGCATTAAGAACATTCCTTAGCCGCGATACCGTCAGAGAGCTTGGTTTGAAGCCTACAATAACATGTTAATAAATTATACAAAAAATTAAAATTCAACGCGTTCGATTTTCAAATTGGAACGTGGTACTTTGTTTTTGGCGCGTTTGAAATCGACATTCCAAAGATGATTCCGCGTTTCTAATTTAATTCAACGTCAAAACCACTTACCAGGTTGCAAATATTCCAAGTCATCCATGTTAGCACTTGACTGGATGCTGAGAAAAAAAATGGGCGTTGTGTGTCGTTCAAAAGTTCAAAACAAGCAACAATCCATAAATTTGGACTTGGGAACTGGAAACTTTTAAGAAACAACAATAAAACAACAACAAGAAAACAAAAAATACTTACCAAGTACATTACGTTAACGTTAACGCTAGCGCTAGCGCGAAGGGCGCGATCGATCGATCTAGCTAAAAACGTTATTATGCTAAGGCATGCATGCAGATCAACGTTAACATCGACTAATATTAATCTGATCATATCATATATGCATAGTTAGATATATAGTTTTTTCAGATTTTTCAGTTGCTGAAGGCTTGATAGAGGTTTTCTCTGTTCGAGTTATCTCTCTTTTTTTTTGTATCAGGTAGTTGTCATAGTACTGCTGGAGTTATAGTTGCAATGGCAACTAGAAGAGATAGCATTATTTTCACTCCGTTTGACACCGAGGAAGTCAAGCGAGATTTCAAAGACGACGGGGAAGAGGAGTATGATGGGTATGAAACAGAAAATGATAAATTAGATCCAGGTTATCCTCGGGTTAGAACTGCTTCCCACTCCTATGCCGATGAAAAGACGTTTCAAGATTTGCACGCAAAATTTCATGCACTTCAGCTAGATGCAGGCTCCTCGGGAAATATTCTGGGATCATCAGAAAATGAAGATAAGGAACCTGGGCTAAGTACCAGTTTCCATGAGCCAATTGATTCTCCATTAAGTGTTGCGGCTAAATCCAGAGGACAAGATCAAGAGTCAGTTGAATGGAATAAATCGACAGTGAATAACTTGCCATTTCATGTTCAATCTATTAATGGAACTTATCATCAGGGAAATGATGATGATCCCTTGCTTTTTGCTGAACTAAAAGCCATGTATGAGAAGGTTGAGAAATGTATTGAATTGAGACACAAGTTTATGGCTGCATCATTGCAGAGAGACTCTGATAATCCAAAGAATTGGCCCGATTGGAAAATATATCCTCCGCCTCCTGGGCCATCATGGAACGAGAGAAGTAAGGAATTTGAGAGCGAGAAGAAAACTAGTAGCAATGGCTATAGAGAAATTGCTGCTATAGGTTCAGGATTCCATTTACCGGATGTTGAAATCCCAGATACTGCCGATAAGATTGTTTATGCAACTGATAAGGATGGGGTTTATCAAATATATGAAAACCAAGATGCTCTTGATCGTGGTGACAAACCATTAGTTGATATCCCATCGTTACGAGAATATTACAAAACTCTTGACTATATTATCGACATTAGTAGTGATGGCCCAGTCAAAAGCTTTGCGTTCAGGAGATTAGAGTATCTTGAAGCTAAATGGAATTTGTATAATTTACTCAATGAATATAAGGAAACTGCTGAATCTAAAAAGACTCCTCATAGAGATTTTTATAATGTGAGAAAAGTGGATACTCACGTTCATCATTCGGCTTGTATGAACCAAAAGCATTTGCTTCGGTTTATCAAATATAAGATGAAGAAAGTACCTAATGAATTGGTAATTTTTAGAGACGATAGGTTATTGACACTACAAGAGGTTTTTGATTCGTTGGGATTGAAGGCATATGACTTAAGTATTGATACTTTGGATATGCATGCACATAAGGATACATTCCATCGGTTTGATAAGTTCAACTTGAAGTATAATCCTATTGGTGAATCAAGGTTAAGAGAAATTTTCCTCAAGACTGATAACTATATCCATGGGAAATATCTTGCAGAGATAACTCGAGAAGTATTTGAAGATTTGGAGCAAAGCAAGTATCAACATGCTGAATATCGAATCTCTATTTATGGTAGATCAATTGACGAATGGGATAAGCTTGCTGCTTGGATTGTTGATAACAAGCTATTTTCCCATAATGTGAGATGGTTAATTCAAGTTCCAAGATTATATGATGTTTATAAGAAAGGGGGTTTGATCAAGAATTTTGCCGAAGTTATTGATAACTTATTTAAACCATTGTTTGAGGTTACAAAAGATCCTGCTAGTCATCCTAAACTTCATATATTCTTACAACGAGTTGTTGGATTTGATTCAGTGGATGATGAATCCAAACTTGACAGACGAATTCATCGGAAATATCCTGTTCCTAGCTTATGGGATTTTGATGACAATCCACCATACTCTTACTATCTTTATTATCTATATTCGAACATTGCTTCGTTAAATAATTGGAGACAAAAACGGGGGTTTAATACTTTGGTATTACGACCCCATGCAGGTGAAGCTGGTGATCCCGAACATTTGGTGGCGGCTTACCTTACAAGTTATGGAATATCTCATGGAATTTTATTACGAAAAGTACCATTCATTCAATATCTTTACTTCTTGGATCAAATTGGAATTGCCATGTCACCATTAAGTAACAATGCGTTGTTCCTTTCTTACAGTAAGAACCCATTTTATAACTATTTCATTCGGGGACTTAATGTTAGTTTATCATCAGATGACCCATTACAATTCTCATACACTAGAGAGCCATTAATAGAAGAATATTCGGTTGCAGCTCAAATTTTCAAGCTCTCTAATGTTGATATGTGTGAATTGGCAAAAAACTCGGTTATTCAATCAGGATTCGAGCATGTTTTAAAAGCTCATTGGTTAGGTGCTAATTATACTACCCCTGGACCAGCAGGCAACCGAGTAGACAAAAGTAATGTACCAAATGTAAGGGTATCTTACCGTGAAGAAACTTATCTTCATGAAGTTGCCCTCATTGAGCATTACACCGGCAAAAAGAGTCCCCTGAATTATTTACATAAGCAAAACTAGCTGTAACTATTTTATTGACTGATATTAATCTATATTCAATCTATGTTATAATATCATAGCAGCTGTGTTTTGATATGAATAGCCTCGTATGTTTAATAGCTACGTAGTATACTTGCTATAACCATGACATTGCTATAGATAGCTACGCAAGTCTTATTGCGGCTATAGTCGGACTTCATTCCCCTGCCGTTACAACACGGCTGAGTGTGTAGCCGTCGCTCCATCTCGATCGTAGGCCGCGGTAGGCCTTCCTATAACCGGCTGTAGTTAGCCACGCTCGGCCCCATACCAAACGCTGGGTACAACGGTACGTACGAACAGATACGTAGTATTTTTCAAAGACCTTTTTAAGGCCTAAATAGTCGACGTCGCATGCGCAAACTACGGAGGAGACACGACCGAAATGACTGTTGCACACGTATTTGACCAGCCCAACCAATTGCCTTCCTCTTTGGCGGAGGCCATAGTGAAACTGCAAGATGCCAAACTTGCTGTAGGGGATGCATTCAATGTTGCAGTTTCTGGGGGCAGCTTGATCAAAGTATTGCGAGAAGGATTAACTAGACGAAATGACGTCAAATGGAGTCAATGGAAGATATTTTTTGCTGATGAGCGAATAGTCCCATTAGATAGTAGTGATTCGAATTACGGAGGACTCAAGAAGGAATTACTTGATCATATTGACGGTAAACCTGAGGTTTTCACTTTGAACGATAAAATTCCATTTACAGAGGCATCCTCCAAATTTGCCGAAGATTACCAACAAGTTGTGGTTAAGCATTTAGGTGAAAGCGCCGTTTTTGATTTGATTTTACTGGGATGTGGGCCCGACGGCCATACCTGCTCGTTGTTTCCTCGTCATGCTTTACTTAATGAGGAACAATTGTTGGTGGCCTCGTTGGATGATTCTCCCAAGCCTCCACCTAAACGAATCACTCTAACTAAGCCTGTACTACGGGTGGCTAAGAAAATTATATTTGTGGCTGAAGGTGGCGGTAAGGCTAGCGTCATTAAGGAGATCTTTGATAAGAACCTGGAGTACCCCAGTGCGCAAGTCAACGCTCTTTCTGATAATGTCGAGTGGTACATTGATTCGGCAGCAGCAAGTCAAGCGAATTTATAGACATTAAATTAAATATATATAGCATTATAATAATAAATAAATAAGCGGCCCAGCCTGTGTCATAACAGCCATATGGCCTGGCCCTGTATTGTAGCGGTCTTTGCCCTCATTTCAGGCCTCTAGTAGTCCTGTAGCAAAGTCGGGCGTTACCGGCCTGCGGGTGCCCCCGATATCGCAAGCCAAAAAAATATGAGGCGCTCTATTATAAGGGAGGTATCCACAAATATTGCGTGCGTACATGTTTGTGCTGCTCCCCCATGAAGAAAGTGGGACCGAAGTTCCGTAACGCAAAACCTTTTTTGTCTCAAACTTAATAGTGTTGTGTCCGGGATACAAAGTCAAACTCCATCCGGGGTTTAATCGTCTCTATTTTCTGCGCAAACGCATGGAGTACCATTACTGCAAAATCCACATGAATCCCCCCAGGGCTTTTTCGGTATAGTCATTTCATAAGCTTCTTGTGGTAACTGTAATGATTGAGTGGAATAACTGAACTCGTCAATATCCGACTTTGACGAAATGGTCGTATTAGCCGTAGGTACATTCCTTTTAAATATCCTGGGGAAATTGACAATCTCTGTTGACCTTCTGTCATTTGTAATATTTCTCGTTCTCAGGGGTACAGCCTTTTGCGGTTCCAAATTATCTATAGCCCAATTCAAATAGGCCACGTTCTTTACTTTATCCTCGTCATCCTCATCCATTTCAATATCGTTGAACCCGGACCATCCGCCAATTGGCTGCGGGGTGCTATCGCTGCTATTGTTATTATTATAATTGATGGTGATATCGCTTTCAGCCCCTTCTTGCATTGGGGTGTCGACAAGGTCTCCCGTCGACGTCGATGTGATAGCCTCACTACCAGATATCGAATCTACCGACATTTCACTCGGTGAGAGCGATTGTCTCGCGTCCAATGGCCTCGGACTCGACCCATTGCTTGTTTGCTGTTGCTTCTGCTGGCGAGTATTCGTTGACTTTTTGCCGGGCTTGCGTCCCGGTTTGGGCCGAGGAGGTAGCACCCATCGCTTCGAAGTATGGATCTTGGTCAGCCCAACCGAGGTTGCGCCCTCGCTCGACGGAACAATGCTATGGGACATGGCAGATGAGAAGGAAATGTCCTGAGCCAGCGTCTGGGGAGTATGGAGGAAGTAAGGGGGGCAGCGTTGCGGAAGTGCTGCCTACTTATATATGTTATGTGGAAAGAAAAAAAAAAACAGCCTGCACAAAAGACAAGTATGCGTCGAGGGCCCTATAAGGAAGATTTCACTACGTAGTACTAAATATTTTAGCTTGGCTTGAAATGTCCCGATTAGCCGAGCGGCTTCAGCGTACGGCTGCTCCCGATACAGCAAGTTTACAGTCGATCGATCTGATAACTTTTATCAGATCTGCCCGAGTATCGGCTGACCCCGTGAATTAGCGCGTCAAACATAGTTATAGCTGTAACATTACCGTATTTTGTTAGTAATATAATTCTAAGGGTTATATATTATTACAGTATTATTTGATTAGGTAGAACTACAGATAGTATTATACTAGGCCGCTCCAGGAAAAGATTAGTAATATTAGGGTGCTCCTGGTCATGTGCTGAGCTCGAGTTCAGGGACAACCACGTCGTACGGCACGGTTTCCCCGGTGTTGCTTTTCTGGTCCTTCTCCATGTGCAACGTTACTAACAGCGACTTTGGTCCCGCGACGTAGGATTTCTCTTCTTCGTCTGTGGGGCCTCCTCGTGGACCTGGCTTCGTGGGTTCTCCTTCGATTGATTGCGTTGTCTGCGGCAAGATGGAGCACCAGTTCCGGTGAGGCATTAAATGGAGGTTATTACGATGACTTCCATCGGTATGAGTAGTGAATATCCCCACCATATCCTCGTCACAGTAGTTCTTGAACTTGTGTATTTTGTTCCGTTTGTTGAGGAAATCTGCCAACTTGTCTGGGGGTGGAGTGTTAATTATTGCTGAAGAGATGATGTTAAGCATGTGGTTAGGATCATTTTCAGGAGCAATTGTAGATCCTCTAGTGTAAAACCGGCCAATTCCTGCTAAATGTACATCGCCACTTAAAACTGTGACTCTTACGTTTGTGGATTTAGCAAATTTGTGTAGCTCAGCAACAAGCCAGTTACGTTCCTTTTTATGATGTTGTGCACACCAATGATCGTCCAAATCATCAAGAATTTCTATATTACCATCGAATTCGTTTCTCAACCCTCTGAAAAATCCATGTTTGGCAAGCCATTTCACTGGAGCCATAGCTGAACTTGACAATATCCGTTCAAGCCAAACCAGTCTGGGGTAAGCAAAGGGTACACCCAACATCAATAACAAATGTTTGATTTCACCATTCGATTTCTCTACTTCTTGCTTGAGTCTATTGAAAGAAGCACGATAAGTTTCCTGGCTGACAATTGAATGTCTTGTTCTTTCGGTACGACAGTCCAACCCATAGAACGCAATATTAGGCCCAAGTCTAGCATACATTGATAGTGATTTTTCAGTAATATAAGGACCCTTTTTACCCAATACCCAACTAGGTTCTTGACTCAGGTCTTCCTCAGGTCCTATTTGTTGTTGAAATAATTTGTAATACTTGAAGGCTTGATTACCTACTCCACTGAAGATGGCTGATTTCATAAGTGGCTCAGGATAACTTCCAAACCCATCAATGATATCATGATCATCAAAAACATTGATACTGGGGATTCTACCAAACGCATCAGGTAATTCCTTAACTAAACCCTCACCATTAGGTCCACGCCAGTATCCATGACCAAACCATGCCACATATTGCCATAAATAGTAAATCTGCATTTCATCTTTTGATTGAGGATCCAATTTTTTAGAAAACTTCTTAACAAGATTAACCTCCTTAGACCATTTCGCAACCGCTGGGCAATATAATTTGATAGTATCACAATACAATTGATCACCACCACCTAAAACTACATGATAATGATTATTACTTTCATGATCTTCCAAAACATTTTTCCACAATGATCCAGGAAATTCACTTGGATCAACAGCAGTACTAAACCCATTACAAGAATAAAACAAAATATTCATATTCTGGTCAATAGCAGGAACATAAAAACTTTTTGCTCCTTCCTCATCACCATTAATAACATAATCAATTTTCTGTTCTTGCTCAATTAATTTGATCACTATTGTAAACCTCCAAAATGTTACGCCATGCTCAGCATGGATCTTATCTCCAGTAATATCTGTCTTGCCATTAAGAGTCAATACAGGATTTTTGGAGTAATCAGAAGTCTCGTCAGCAGTTACAATTAACACACTGCCACGCCAAACATCGCTGTTAACATCTTTCATGCCCCAAAATCTCAGTAATGGTCCACACTTAATGTCCAAAGCAGGACTACCTCGCGGTCTGGACTCGAGGATCTTATCGCTAATGTTATCAAAGTGCTTTAATCCAGACATGGTTAATTAATCATATGAGGAAATAAAAGAGCAAATGACAACAAACAATAAATTTTGAATATATCTCGCCCAAAGAGTGCTTTTGGGTGGGTCTGATTATATACTTTTACCAAAAATTTCCAGAACAAGCCTCCTCGACGATCTGAGCTAAACGTTTTACAATATTAATACTATGTAATAAATAATTGCTTGTTAAATATTGCATTAATGCAATTGTAGGCGGTTCCTCAAGGCGATGCGTCGATTGCCGAAAAGGGTAATTTGGGCATCGGTTGACTAATTGCTTTTGTTCGATTCGCCGCTAATAAATAATCAGCAATAACTGATCCACAAAGAATATATTAGTATATACCGATTTGAACAAATAGCAGATAGTGGGAGTCTTAAATTCACGGATAACCAGATGGTAACGTACTCTTGCATGGGTTTCTAGCTAGGGATACCTCATCGGTTGCAATACATTAACTTTATGATATCGAGGCGTTAGATGTTACGGGTACCCAGCTACCCAATGCTCAAACTGGTAACTAAAAAGCTTCTCAATTCTATAAGTACGTGTTTATGCCCAGCTTCTTGAAATATCAAGCAGGCAAATCTATGGGATACCATTAATACGTGGGTCTATTGATTGTTGGTGCCACTATAATTATAAACGGGATATTCGACGCTCGACGATTCTGGGGCATGTATGGAGAATATGATTCGCGAAGTAATATTTTAATCCTCCCGTGCCACAACGACAGGTCGTTGTATCAGCAATGGTTTAACGCTATATAATACGCCAGATCGCCCTTGAAGGTTGCCATATCGAGGCTTTTTTTGCAAGATCTCCCCGAATTTGTACAAAAGGGGGAATTCAGGGGTCGCCTTCAATTCTATTCTTTCAAAACTCCCCCATAAGCTCTCCACTGCAATAATCAGTCATACTTTAATTGCCGATATGACAGAACGCACCATGGTGACCATACTATTGGACAACGAAGCCAGGTCTAGATATTCAATATCCCGAGTATCGCGGTAACGTCACGTACGTTTAAATATAGATTAATCCGGCTTTAATATCAAGATCGATCTCCGATTAAGCTCGCGAGCGGACCACCTCCCGGCGCGGCATGCGCATGTGCGCACATACTAATATTAACGCAACAAAATATATTAAAACTGTTATAGGATCGGATAGATATATCCAGGAGGTGAATTTTTCAACGTGCAAATTGGCCACCTTCTCTTTTGGCTCATACAATTTACAGCCATCGCAAGAAAATATAGCAGGGTTCACATTATATGGGTATGAAATAACGACTTTCACCGGCTTGGTGTATGAATTTTTATTTTATTTTTTATTGATTGGTGGCTGATGACGTCTTTAGGATCATCACTATGGTTGATGCCCAAGAAGGGCACGCCATTATACGAAGCGTTACTTTCAACAATTGGTTCGCTTAAGCCGTTATTTGACGATGGTCACGAATTCAAACCGCACGTTACCCTGACTTCAAACATTCACATAACTTCACAGGCACAAGCCGAGGCCATACTTGACCGAGCTCTCGTAGCTGCACGGTCCGTTACTCATATTGACGCCATAGTAACTTCATTGGAATATGGGTCTCAATTTACTAAAAAGGTGTATTTCACAATTAAACCAACTCCAGAACTGGTAGGACTAGCTCAAATATCAAGGGAAGAGTTTGTGCTTGCCCCGCAGATGGTCAAACGCGAAGTCCATTATCATGCCATGTCACAAGCAGACCGCGATGCAATGGATAAACAATGTGCATTGATGGCTGAGGATTGGGCATTGAATGAATTCAAGCCGCATCTAAGCTTAGTTTATTCTAATTTATACCCTGTTGAAGAAGCCCTGCAACGTACTATAGATATACGGTTGACCGATACGTTTGGACCAGGGTACGCCACGAGAGGCATTGGTTGGACTAATGGTACATTAGCGTTGGTTTTGACTGAAGGGGTCGTAGAAGAATGGCATGAATGGGGAACAAGAGATATATAGATATCCCGTGTATTTTTATTTTGATATTTGTACAATAGATCTTATTATTACATGCAATATAAAAAAGATAAGCTGTTCTGGTAGTGTTGATACCATTGTGCATATATATATGGGGCAACTAGGCTTTGTTACTTACAAAAAGATAGACATGATGTGCAACTTTGCTTTTTTATTTCTACAGTGTTATTGCATCAGAATATATATATAATGAGCCGACTAAGCGGTCCAAAGTCTGGCAGTTCCATCCGCACCTGCACTAAATAGCCACGCTTCTCTTGGATGCCAAACAGTACTTAATACTCCCAAGCTATTCTTAACCTGATGGCCCTTTAAGATCTTTAATGGTACCAACAAGGGGTTCTTCATCATGTCGTCGTAAACTGTACCATGGAACACATTAATGTTACCGTCATCTGAAGCAGTACAAAACAATGGCAATTGCTTGTGGAAAGCTACTGATCGTACCGCACGCTCATGATATCGTAATGTCTTGTATGGTTTATCTGAAAGGTCGAGGTCATGCCAAGTCACTCGTTTATCATATGACGCCGTTATAACGTTATCACCTAATGGATGAATATCAAATGAACTTAACCATCTTGCGCCTGGCATAAGTCGTTTACTCAAGACTTGTGAAGACAAATCATAGATTCTCACATACCTTTGAGTAGCAACGTATAGGTGCGGTCGGAATGGATGAAACATTGCGTACTGCACTATACCCTTGGATTTCCTAAAAGGAGACTGAGAAGTATGTTTGGATAATTGATGGATTAGAACTGATTGGTTGGCTCCTTCCGGTGCAACACTAACCAAATAATCACCTCTACGATGCCATGAAATGTTTTTAATAGTACGTTTTCCTCTGATAACTAACCCAACATTTTCCAGCTTCGAGCTGGCCTTGGTCCATTTAGTGGGCATAGCCTTCTTCTTGGTGATCTCTGTCTTCTCATAGTCATCATCTGCATTGATATCAGTATTACCAACTGCATGTGCTCCATCGGCAGCATATCCCCACCCAGCATCTATTAACTCTCTACCTTTGTTTTCAATTTCAACATGGAAAACTGGCGGAACTGCCATAAAAACATTGTCACCGGCCGCAATAGCCAAAATACCAGTACCAGGTTGAGGATTCCATGCAACAGCTTCAACATGATCTTCAGAATTAACAGCTGAAAAGTTTTCGCTATCTTCATCGTCGTCATCATCATCATAACTATCACCTTTAATGACATTAAGTTTCCATAATTCACGACCAGTAAGTACTTCCCATACTCTGACCGTCCCATCATCACCGCCAGTGGCCAAAAATTGGCCAGTAGGATCAATGGACACTGATCTGACTCTTCCTTCATGGCCAGAATAAATTGTGGCACACTTAATGGGGAATGGCCGTAAATCTTGAGGCGAAGGCAACTCTGGTATAAGTGAATCAGGGTCAATTCTGGTTCGCTGTTTGCGTACTCTTGGTGCCAGATACAAATCCAATGATCTTTCAAATCGTTCTCTAACGGATTCACTATATGCTGGAACTTTTCTTAATGCATCATGTTTAACAGGAACAAATTTTTTGGCTCGCTCCTCTGGAGATAACTTTTCTAACTCTTCTTTCTCCTTTTCATCGAGTAAATACTCTTCAGGTGGATTATAACTCTCTTCATGAGATGGGGGAGGTAATTTAGGAGCACGAAGGTTAACTGCATGGTCAGTAAGCTTTTCAGGAGCGTCTTGCCAAATATCATATGCTGGGGGTAATTCATCTTCAGATTTTTTGGTCTTATTAGGAACAATCCTTCCTTCTCTGATTGCTCTAACAATCTTCATTATCCGTTTAGCCTCGTGTTTAGAAGGAACAAACCGTCTTTTAGGCTCGGGTGCAGCACTCAGGGGCATTTGTTCAACTTGGCCTGAAAACCATTCAATTGTATCTTCATAAGGGTTGATTGAATCATCGGGGTTTTCTCCTGTCTGTACTCTTCTTATCAGATCCAATTCTTCTTTTGTAAGGTTCAAACTTTTACCTGAGGTCTTATCTAATAATCCAGTCCAACCCTCAGGTAAGTCCATACTTTCAAGTAAACTATCAAGTGCTGACCCAGTAGCAGGTCTCATAATCCGTTTACCATCTATATCATATCCAATATGAGGCATTTGGTCATACACAGAAAGTGGGATATTACCAATAGTGTTTGTATCTTCTTTAACACTATCATCACTTTCATAAGCAGGTTCAATTTCAGGTAAAAGTTTTCGAGGCTCACCATCTGCGCCGATAGTATAACTGATCCCTGTGTCATCTTCATCTTCCGAAAGTGACCTTACAAAGGGTCCAGAAAGCTCATCAAGTATGCTAGGATCTATTTCTTCTTCACTTTCACTTTCCTCAGAAGACGCTTCAGATCCTATAAGTTCCTCAAGCTGTCGGTCCTCTTCAGACTCGTCGTCTGAACTTTCGCCTGCATCAATGGACACTGGTCCAAGGTCTTCAGACTCTTCATTCAGTTCTTCTTCCTCGGCTGTTTTTCGTTTGGCCATTGTAGTGGTAATAATTTCTTAGATCCACGGGTGCCCTCAGAAAAAAAAAATTTCTAGACCAAATTTCATATCGCGCCGATCAGCCTTAAGCTTGTACGTACGGTCGATCCAACTTAGCTAATTATAATAGCACAGCCGTACGCGCGTTGCAACAGTACTGCAGCTGCGCTAACGTTAACGTTATAATTAGTTATATTATAATATTACTTGGCCATGACCATGGTTCCGGTATAATTTATAAATTATTCAGAAATCTTGAGGAATTCCAAAATTTCAGCACATATTTTTCAATGAGCAGGCAAACTGTACGTAACAGTGAGGCCACTGTATTTGTTGGTAATATAGACGAACAAGCCGATCCTGAGCTTCTTTATGAGCTTCTTATACAGACTGGTCCTTTGAAAGACATTTTCATGCCTAGGGATAAAGTTAATGGCCAATATTTAGGATATGCCTTTGCCGAGTATGCTAGTGTTCAAGATGCTGAATATACCATCAAAGTACTGAACCAGATACGGTTATTTGGGAAGCCGCTTAAATTGCATATAGCCGGGTGGAATAAAAAAGAAGCAGTATCAACTGGAGCCGATTTATATATATCAGGGCTTGATCCACTGGTAGACGAGAAAGTTTTGTATGATACATTTATAGCATTTGGTAATTTTATTAAACCTCCTGTGGTTATGCGCGATGAGAATGGAGTATCTAAGGGGTATGGGTTTTTATTCTACGACAATTTCGATAGTGCTGATAGAGCCATCGCTGAGATGGATTCTCAGATCCTTATGAACAAGTTTGTTAAGTTAAGTTATTCATTTAAGAAAGATGGCAGCGGTGAGCGACATGGGGACCAGGCTGAACGGTTGCTAGCTGACTACGCCAAGAGACATAATTATAACTTGACGAATGATAGGTCTATAGCGCAACCAATTGACGTGCCAACTCTAGCTCCACCTGGCGTTGCACCTCCAAAAGTTACTCCTCCGGGGTTTAATGTGAATGTGCCTCCTCCGGGTTTTAGGTGAACTTAAAAGGGATTTTTGGTTTGACTGGATCGGGCTATAGACTTAGTATGCTGGTTATTCGCAAGGTTTCATTAAGTCGGAATTATGCATGCGAGCTTCCAAGATATGCTTCCCTGCGTTTGGGTCTTTCTAGACTACGCTGCAGTTTCAAAGATTGCCCTAAATTATAATGGGGCTGATCTAATAGCTACTAATTGAACCCCTTTGTGAAAAGGGCTCTACAGATTCCATGGAGTTCAGTTCAGCGTACTGCTACTAAAATCATACTACTCCTGTAAGGATTCTCCCTGTAGTTTTAAAAGTTGTAATTAGTCATCACATAGCATTATTTATTTATTTTTTTTTCAGTTACAAAACACCTCCTGGCGTCCTAGTAACTATAGGCGTTTTCCCTGTACCCGTAGGTGTTGGTCCACTATCCAATTGTCGTAACATGAATGAAGGTTGTTCACCAGCCTCACTCAACTCCCTATAAATCTCCAATGGCTTTTCATGCATTTCCAATAATCGCTCTTTATCACCATAACATACCAACAGTGCATAATTCCTCCAGTCGCCGTTTACTTTATATTTCTTCAATGCTGCCTGTAATATCTTGTAGCATGGATCACCTGGTGTTATCCTGAATGATTTGGGAGGTTCCACAACCCCAGGCGATGATGCTAGTTGATGGTCACTATTAGTATTCCCATTATTTCCTCCGGTATTGTTACCAGCACTACCCGAATTCCGTGGATGGTTATTTGTGTTATATATAGGTGTTCGTGTCGACCCATTACTGTACGGTACAAACGTTGAACCGGTTATCGTGCTCGTGTTCTCGTCTACCCAGTCAGTGAGCCCTGTTGGCGATTTTTGACTTATACTGTTAGGTATCGCCGTGGTGCTACCATTATTAACCAAATTCGCCATACTCCTTCTCCGGTTGCTGATTTGTGAAGTCTGTGTAACCGGTGAATGATGCGCTTGGCTTATTGATGTATATGAAGACTGGTTAGAAATGTTCGAGTGTGACTGGTTCGGGCTGTATTGGGGTGACGTCGCCGTTGGTGAGTAGTTATCAAGGATAGGTGATGGCATGGAATTCCTCGATCCCGGGGCAAACATTTGCTGTTGTTTTAAGTGTTGCTGAGAGAAATGTTGTACTAATGGTGGAGGATGTGGCTGCTGCTGCTGCTGCTGTTGTTGTTGTTGTGCAAATGACTGTGACTGTGCAGGAGGTGAATTCAAATGCGCTTCAGGTGTAGGCAATGGTTTCGACTCCTTTGCTATTCTAAATATGGGTAATAAGTCTTCTCGTAATTTTGTGTGTCCTTCAATTAATCTCTTGATCTCCTGTTCGGCATATTTCATTCTATCATCTCTGATTTCAAAACTATGGCTAATAATCCGCAACATATTTTCATTTGCAATGTTTTGACCGCTTAGTAAATTCGTAGACTCCAAATCTGTTAGGTCTGAATCGCCCAGATTTGCAGACATGCTTTCCAAGACTGTTGGAGGAATATACCTATCCCCATCTAGATTACTGGCCATTTCCTGGCTACTTTTATATATGCTTTTAAGAATCCTCAATCTATGGCCAACTGATTGTATTCCTATATCCTTCAGATCTCCCTGGGTAAGATAAATCAGTACATCTCCAGTCACATTATTTTCTTTAAACCGTTCAGCGTATTGTTCGAGACCTATCTCGGTAATCCATGCAGCGACCTGGTCAAGGTCCCAGTCAAGTATACTACTGGGCCCCTCGTTAGGCATCAGAGATAATTACTATAATACCACTTTAATATAATATGATAAATAAAAGGGGCAGTACAGGAGAAAAAACACTACTCCAAAACCACCATGCAAAAAAAAATTTTAACCAATGAATATTCTATAAAGTCCTCCTGTTGCAAAGTCCAACCACCTCAAAAGTGACTTGCGTTAAAAGTTAATGTGGTTCGCCCAAGAAACACGTACCAATAGCTGCACAAACCCGTCAAATAATTATTGAAACTTAATTAAAGCTTTAATCCCGCTAAGATTAATGTTAATTAATCGGGACTGCAGTACTATACTGTACTAGTATATTAGTATATAACTGCAAGTATAACGTCAGGATCCGGATCCAACTCCTAGATCCATAGGAAATATATTATAATGCTGGGTCCATCCACCAATATTATCAGATATAACTAAAATTGATAAGACGCGCAAAACACGCGTATGCTATTCTATATTACAAATAAATACTCATATATATGTCTACTATTTTTTATCCTTTTTCTTGTCCTTCTTCTTGAACCGAATCTCGACATTCATTCTTCCAACACTTCTCCAAACATTATCATCTACTTTTGCCGGAAGTTTTCTTCCATAAAGACATTGGTCAACTAGCCACATACCAACTAAGAACCCTTCACGGTCGAGGGTACCATCATGCCGTCTGTCTACCAAATCCCAAATAGCTGCTAGCGTAGACTGGGAAAGACGACTACGAGACCAGATGTCACGCACAATCACCCCATGGATAGTATTCTTAGGATCAGCAGGTACAGGTGCTATTGAGCCTGCTGGTGTGGTCGACAACGAAGCAGTAGAGCCCATAAGACTACCACTAAGTGCACGTGCAGCTATAGATGCAGCATTCGAGTCAGCACCTGTGGATAATTCATTATTAGCTGATCCTATTGTGTTGTCCTTATCGGTGGTATCATCGCTATTGTAATCTTGTAGGTATGCCAAATGTAACCCCTTATTGGCTACCCATACTCCTTCATAACGTTTTCGTTCTTTATCAGTAAGCATTGCAGCATCAGCATGATGCTTCCATGGTTTATCTTCATTAAATATGCTTCTTTTATTGTCTTTTCTCATGGTTTTCTTAAATGGTTTAGACAGTTCAAACGACGAGTCGTTTTTATCTTCACGCTTCGATTTTATCTTGTCCCGTATAATGCTAGAAAGAGTTCGTTTATGCTTACGTCTCGCTGTATGTGGAGGCTGTGGTTGTATTTGTGGTTGTCCTGGTAAGGGGCTACCTTCAATCAAATCAGGGAATAAATAATCGCGAGTGGTTAATGATAATAAACTCTCTTCACTTCCTTTACCATGAGTACCATATGGATCATTAGGTAACTTCGTAGTTCCTGAATGTAATCCACTCCATCTTGCTGCTGGGGAATAATATACTCCACCACGTTTGGTATGTTTGCGTTGCTCTTTTTTTTCAAGTTTGTCAATCACCTTACTGTTGATAATTCCTACAGTATCCGCTACATTTGATCTGGCTGCCAAAGCAGCAGCCTTTGCCGATTTTACTTCTTGCTCTTTAGTAGCAGCAGCTTCAGCCTCTCTTTGTCGTTGTAATTCCTGTTCTTTGGCTTCCTTGGCAACTTTGGCCGCTGCAGCAACCGCAGAAATATTCTCAGGATCACTATGATGGCTACTGGTTCTGACAATTTCAAATGAAGTGGTTTTACTGCCTTCATTTGAAGATGATCCTGAAGTTGTTCTTGTACCACTAGGCATTAGTTTCTTGTGATCAATCTGACTTTCGCTATCATCATTTTCAACAACTTCCGCTGGATTATCTTTGTTTGGCCTATCCAAAATTTCTGAAAACCTATGAAAAAGATTGGAATATTTTGAAGTAGGAGATCCAGCTTCTACTATTATAGTAGGAGTAGTAGATGATTTCGGTTCAACTACCAGCTTTTTGGAAGCACTGGATTTGGCCGCAGCTAATGATGGATCAGCAGATTTACCATTCTGTCTAGCAGCAGCATCTTCTTCTTCCTTTCTTGTATTCGCCAATGCAGCAGCTTTCATTGCGGCAGAATTAGGCGATACCTCTGATGATTCATGAACAGCCCCCTTATTCTGTACAGTTTGATTATCACTTCCAGCATTTATAGACGGGGGTTTCTTCTTTAACCCCTTAACTGCTGAAGCGGCCGCATATGCAAAATCATCGGACACATTCCGAACGTGGTTGTTATGTGTATTTGTTACATTATTGGAATTAGGGGTAGTCTCATGAATAGATTTAGTCGATGCATGTTTGTGTAGACCATTTGCAGTACCATTCTCTATGGCTGTGCTACTATTCTGATCCTCAGTATTCGAGTTCCCCATTAATGCAACTGCGGCTTTACTGGCCGCTGTGGCCGTCAGCGTAGTATTGGAGGCCGTTGCATTATCCTCCACGTCTACAACAGATCTTTGTGGACGCTTGGTGTACTTCACCAGCCCTTGGTTAGGTCTATGTTGCTGAGGAGGCGTATACGTAACTGTAGGCTCATTTTGAAGTGAGCCTGTTCGGCTATCAGAGTCCAAAGTACTTCGTTGTTTGGGCCCGGTCGACTCATCTTCACTGGGTGCAGACTTAGAAGTTCCATTAGCACCAGTGGAAGCTAGTGCAACGGCTCTGGAAGCAGCAGCAAGAGCGGGGTTTCCCTGGACACCGCCGCTTTGCTGCGCTCGACTGACTTTCATGGCAAGTTCCCGGACTTTGTGTATAGATCTCCTTATTTGCACAGTGGAGAAATACCGGTGAGTGAGCCCTTCAAGCTGAAGGCTTGCACCACACAAAGATGACGGGTGCACAGCTCCAAAACACAATTCACACAACGAATGGTTTGAATGCTTGCTGTGGTTGTTGCTAGCGGTCCATATACTCTTTGAGCTGATTCTAAATTTATGTCAGCAGTAATTTATATTTAGATGAGCTCCTAGGCCTATGTTTTTGTTTTTGTTAACGTTAACGCTAACGGCCGGTTTTAGGGGATGTCGATCGGCTCAGCCCAGACAGCTAGCTAGCTGTACACCGAGATCAAACAATTGGACCGGATATGGTATAAAATACGTATGGCTTATAAGTTAGCTATTATGGCTGGTTAATCGTTTGCAGTCCCAATGTTTCAAAGACGAAACAGCCCATAGTTAGGGCATATATAAATATCATATATATATATATGGGGTCTATTCATACGTTAATGGGTTCTCATACGTTAATAGGTTAGTATTGTAATATGTACCAGCTTACAGAAAAGCGAGAATCAAAGAGGATATCGCTGACAGCCCGAGAACAGTGTACCCTGTTCTGTAGACACCCTTGAGAGTGAGCTCCCTAGCAGTGTCCCATATGAGATGTCGTACTCCGTTGAAAACATGGAATGTGAAGGGGAAGGCTAAGATGGCCTTCACGGGGATCTTGACTGCCACTGGCAACGCTGAAACGGCCGAAACAAGGGCGGCGCTGTCGAAGCCCAGCCCAACAGCAGGGCCAAGGACGTATGCATAAAGGAAGGCCAAGTATACACCACCGAGAGCCACGCCGGTGATTCTATGCAAACCTGAAAGATACCATGTCAACTGGGGCTGGTAGATCTGAAGATGTGGAGAAACGGGTCTGTGCTTTCTCTGTTCAATGAGGATCTTTTCAGCTTGGTCCGGAGTAGTAGAGCTCAGAGTAGTAACCTCGAAGTTGGGTTTCAATGCCAGTCTGGTGGTGGAAAAGCACTGCTTTGTTAAAACAGAAGTAAATGCCGAGGTCCGGATATCTACAGGTTAGCCTAGGTTTCGCGTGGAGAGTGGGGGCCAGCATATATAGGGCGAATGGTGCGTGTGCGCGTTTCTCGTGAGAGTAGAACTTACTGTTTCTGGCACAGGTTCGTGCGAATGGACGAATAACAGACAGCATTGTTGTATCAAATGGGATATCTGTGTGGATTCTGGGAAAATAGTATACGAAATTCGCAAAAAGCGTCTGGAGAAACTTTAAGCATCAAAAAGGATTACGCAGTCGTTCATTGGCCATTGAGATTTCCTCCAAATTTGTACTTCCAAACTTAAAGTTCGATCGATCGATCACTAAAATTTACTCGATTAATCTCTTTTTCCTTAAAGCTTTGCAATAATAAGCTTATAGGATAACTTATCTTACAATTTTTTTTTCTATTGGATTCAGGTAGAAAAATACATTTCTTCATTTTTTACGTCCAGTTACAGTATATAAGTATCTCAAACTGTCTGATTCCTCGAGGTAAGGGCTTGGGAGACGTTCTGTCTTTCTGTTGCTCTGCTTCACCCGGGCGTCATTGCTGGAATGGCGGGTGGTGTTCTGACAATGTCTTATTGTGTGGAAGCCTCCCAATAATCTTAGCGCTATGTGACACCCAAAGGCCAGAATAGTCTTTTTCCTAAGACTTCATACTTGTGGCCGCCGAAGCCTCGAGGAAGACTAAACCAGTCCGTCTTAATCACCAGCTGGCAATTGTTTTGAATACTGCCATTTGGCTTCATAACCGGTCAACATTTTTTTCTTTCTACGCGAAAATTATATATATAATTACCATTAAATATCATTTAACTCCAAAGGAACCCAAACATCTATGAAACCTAGTAATTACAATTGGCGCATGCTCCAAAATTCTCCTCTTTTCGTAGTTCGCGCCGTTATAACTCGATGCGATCTACCAGAGCTTGCAAGATTTTGCATAACGGAACGTTCGGTGGGCGTTAAAATGTACATTAAGGCCAAGCTTCTCGATCAGATCTGTAGCTACGTATAACGTTAACTACGCTGCCTCTTGAAAAGTTTTAAATTTATACCATATAACAACTTTTGACATTTTTCAACGCAACAAAAAAAATTGTGCAAAACTTTTTCAAGTGTCTGCTTCTCAACCAAGCTCTCTACAACTGACCAGAGAGTTCCTTCCAATTGCAAATTGAGAAGATCCCATCAACCAAAAGTCCCCAACTGAGTCTTTTACTTCGCTGGTTGTTACTTTTGCTTGTTCCTTCTTTAAGGTTCTATTATCTTTATCTCCTGTTCTTCTACCCCATTCTTTTTCCCTTCGTTTCTAAGGGCTTATTTTTCCCGTTCCATTTAATTGCCGGAGAAAAACAGCTAGGCCCTAAGACAGAATAGAAAGAGAAGGAACACTGAAGACAGCTCGTCGTCAAACCACTACCTTTTTTTTGTACGCTTTTTCCACTCTCTTATGAGCAAGGAAGTACAGCTACTGTTCACTCGACCAGCTAAACCTAGATAACACGACTCACACCCACTTACAGTCGTAATATTACCAGCTACACCACTCTAGCCTAGAGAAAAAAAAAGAATTGTTTTCGCCCAGGCTAAACAATTCCGCCGTTCTAAAGTCCGTTTTTTAATCTCCCTCGCTGCAGAAGTTATCCAAGAAAGGAAAAGGTGTGGTCCTCTCTCCTCCCAATAGCCCTTTCTTTTCTTGGTAATTGTCTCGGCTGGAGAGTATTGTTAGTCCATTGCTCGCCAGTTTTGATCCATTAGCTGATTTTTTTTAATATTTGTCTGACATTTTTCCTCCCTTTTACATCTTTTTTGGATTTTATTTCTTTTTGGCAAACTTTGGTGGATATGATCTACGGTACTACTACCAACAATGATGAGCATGTCTCAAGATTCGTTGACCTTGATGCTTCGATCAATTTAGATTCTGCAAATGCATTTGAAGGCCCTGAAAAGCTTTTTGAGGTGTGGTATGCTCCCAATCCTGAATCCTTGCCTGAATCTTTTGGAGTAGAAGGTCTCCGTGGGATCCCTCGTCATGAATTATATGACATGCTTTCGGTTGTCCAGTGTAAGGTGCTTTCGGAAGTTAGCACTGACCATATGGACTCCTATTTGCTTTCTGAAAGTAGCATGTTTGTGTTCCCTCATAAGTTGATTTTAAAAACTTGTGGAACTACTACTTTGATCCCAGGAATTGAGGTGCTTGTTGATTTAGTTGCCAAATATTTCAACTATGACAAGCAGCAACCTTGGAGAGTTTTCTACTCTAGAAAGAAATTTATGTTTCCTGATTGTCAGAAACATCCTCATCGGTCTTGGAACGACGAAATTGCTTCGTTGAACAAACAATTTACTAATGGACGGTCATATCTTGTTGGAGATATGGGTGATGAACATTGGCATTTATTTACCACTGCAACTCCAGTAAACAATTTATCTCCGCTTAAAACAAGATTCCAATCCGTTCAGCATTTCCAAGATCATACTTTGGAAATTATGATGACTGGATTATCTCCAGTTCATACTGCTCAATTTTATACTGACAGAATCCCAGGGCAAAAGAAACAAACTTCACAAGAAGAAGTTGACGATGATGATGAAACAAAGACTGCTTCATCTCCTTCTTCTATTGAAACTTTGGCTGAAGACGAATCCAAGAAAATTTCCGAGGAAGATGAAGATCTTGGACATGAAATGGGTTCACATGTCACAGTCTCAGCAGGAATTGATCAGATCTATGCCGAGCGCAAGGATCAATTGATCGATTCTTTTGTTTTCACTCCTTGTGGATACTCTTGTAATGGCATAATTGGGGGGAGCAACTATTTCACTATTCATGTGACTCCAGAAATTAGCTGCTCCTATGCCAGCTTCGAGAGTAATATCAGTCCTGAGCATTGCGGAGCTGGTCTTACCAATATTGACGTAATTGAGAGGGTCGTCAATATTTTTAGACCAGCTCAATTCACTGTTGCTCTTTTTGAATCTATTGATGAAAATGACTCCGTGGAGTCCTTGTTGAGTTCAAAGCCAATCTTGCAGGGTAAGCTTGATGGTTATATTCGTGTTGAACGAGTCATCCATGAACTCGAGGGCTACATTTTGGTGTTTTTAAGTTTCCAAGCTTCTAGAATGAAATGATTATAAGTTTTGTAGGTTCTATAGTTATAAATTTGTATCAATATTTGTCATTGCCTTTCTGAATTCGCCAGTTCACATGCTCATATCATATGTATTAAATGGAGATAGATCTAGATCTGGTTATATGCCGTAGATATCTCGTTAGCCGTACGTTAAACTAATGTCCGAACTAAAGCATTAATGCTTGAAATATATTGCAATTGCAAGTATACTTACTTTAAGCTGTGACGTCGATGAGTTAATATTTACCAGCAGTAGTACTATAGCTAGCTAGTACTAGCAATTGCAAGATATCGCATAACGACGATTGTCGAGTCACCCGTTGGTCGAGGGACCTAAAATTTCAGGAATCATGTTTGGATCAAAGTAAGTAAGATTAGACTGGAATCAGAAATTATAAACTAACTTGTTAGACAGTTGGGTTCGGATAAAGCGTCCTTATCATATATCACAGGAATACCAGATATAAGTGGGATCAGAGATCCAGTTTTGCTGGTAATTTTTAAGAATATCCTTAAACGTGATTCAACTACAAAGGAAAGAGGGTTAAATGAACTATTTGAGGCATTAAAAAATGGAAGCTTGTCTAATGGCTCAAGAATAGATGTTTATGATGAAAATTTACAAAAATCGTGGATATTGCTTTATGGCAAATTATCTATTGATATATCAATATCAGTAGCCAAACTAGCTCATCAATGTAATGGATTATTTTTCCAAAAATTAGATGATAAACATACTGCGCTGAGGCTACTCAAGGATGCTATTGGACCATGGATCTTTGGACTTTATGATACCACATCAGCTGTTTCCAATGCTGCGAAAGAGGCTCTTGAATCTGTATTTACTACTCATGAGAAACGGGCTGGACTGTATAAAGTATTTGAAAGTCAGCTACTTGAATTGATTTATGAAGTTATAGACATTGAAAGTGCGTCGACACTAAGTGACGAACGGTTTGTTTCAAAAGAAGAAGCAGAGACCAAATACCAAAACGTTGTACATAATGCATTAAAAGCATTAAGGGTCTTGATAGTGACTCAGGATACTAAAAATGAAAAGTCTTATAATAGAATACTATCAAGTAAAAAGTTTTGGAAATTTACTTATTCCAAAAATATTACTGTTGCAAAGGCGGCCTTACAAGTAGTTGATGCAATAACGCAAGCAAAACCTCAATGGGTTGATTCTTATTTGGACCAAATTAAAAGCTCTTTGGGTAAGGCATTAGCAAATGAAAATTTGTTTGCAACTGTTGCTCTTGTTTTGTCGCATTTACCTGTAAATAAGGATGATGAGTTTTTCTCTCAAACGGATATAGAAAAGTGGAGTAAAAGCATAACGACAGTGTTGGGATCTGGTGGTAAATCCGGTGTGGCATTCTGGAATAGTATTCTTCAGCTATTTGATACCCTTCCCAAGTCTCTTTCCATCAAAAGTGCTTACGCAGAGGAATACATTTCATCGCTGCTAGTGTCAGCTAAACGGGAAGTTGTAGAACGGACAAGAGTAACTGCTTGGAATACTATTATAGCAGTTACTGAGTCTACGGGTAATGAGTCAATTGCTACTACAGTTGTGAAAAATATTTTGGAGGTGAAAGGCAAACTAAATGGCGTTAATTTGAGGCCATTGCTAGAATATGTAAAAGTGGAGCAAACGTTTTTGGATGCCTTCAAAGATTTAACTGTAGAAGATTACCCAAACTATTTTTCGCTTATCAAGAATAATGACAAGTTAATAAGCGATATATTTAAGCAATGTGATGGTATATCTACCGTTCTTAATGTGGTTTATAACTTATCACTGTTAAAAATCAATAATGAAACAATAATGTCATTCATTGCTGATGACTTATATAAGCATGTTAACGAAAAACTTTGGACTGGAATTATAGAAAAATATTTTGCATATGGTCCGCAAGAGGTTATCCAAACTTGTTTCGAACGAACATTGACTGTTGAATTAACTAAGGATCAAGCAGTGACTTTATTCCATGCTAGTCGAAAATTACGTCCCAATCCCGCTGTTACAACATTTATTAATGGAATTATCAGTAACTATGTGGATCAGTTAGATCTGGTGGTTGAAGTTGTAGCAAGTCAGGCTACCCCTGAAGCTGACAAGAAGAACTTGATTGTAAATGTAGAGGAAAGCTTTTTAAATGCGGATATTGATGATGAAACATTTGTGAATTTTTATACTAAGTTGCATAAAGAGTCACCTAGATCACTGGAAAAGTATGATTTACCCTTAGTAAAGACCTCTTTATGGAGGCTGGTAGATGAAAATCACCAGTATACGGAACTGGAGGCTGCATTAAGTGCGCAAAAACATACAGCCAAGTCATTATTAACAGAGTTGGATGCCTTGGAAGAATTTGATGAGATTGATACTGTTATTTACCAATCGAAACTGGCTGTTTCCAATAATGACATCAACTTGTTGGACTTGTTATTTTTGGATAAATGGAAGGAGATTGAAACAATTGCTCATGTTCCATATGAAGTAAGCACTCAAAACCCCCTGGGAGGGGCTGTATTTTTAGTTGAAAGCGACTCTGAAGGTTGGCAAAGTAAACGGGACTGGTATTTACGACATTCATTTTACAGTGGTAGTATAATTTCAGAAGAATCTAGCAAGTTCCTTGAATTGCCTGAAACTGATATAATCACCATCTTATCATATCTCCTGGTCATTTCAGATATTGCTGCAACATTTTATGACTACACACCTATACAAGATCCTATCCGTTTGGACTATGAGCATGTCATGTCTCTTTATGATGATCTGATACTAGTAGTACGGAAGGGTAACTTTGAAAATAAGATTATTGAGTTTCTTGAGCCTAAAGCTCAGAACTTGTCAGCATTTGGTTATTATGCATCAAGAATCTTATTACGGTTATATGATACGGTTCCACCTGACTCTTCGACCATTTCCACAGGCAAAGTTAAAGCGACAATGGTTAACTTTGCCAAGGCATTATCACAGTCAAATTCTCGACTTGTCAATCAGGTGGGCTCATATTTAATTCGAGCAGATCTTTCTAGTAATCTAGAAACACTTGTATTGCTTAATCTAATGCTTGAGAAGGATGTTGAGTTTGAAAAAACTGAAGAAACTATCCCTGTTACACGACTGGCAATGATCCTTGAAAGTATTTTTGAGTGGACATCCCAATATGACGACAATGAAGCGTTGCGAACAGAATCAGTTAAAGTATTGATCTGGGTTTTGCAAAGTTATGGCGACTCATCATTACCTGAAAGTATTTGGGAAAACATGTTTGAAGTTTTAGAACAGAATTTATCTATGATGGATATAGGTCCGGCTATTGCTAGGATTACTTATAAGTTTTTCCAAAAATTGTTACAGTACAAGGATAAGGTTGGTAATTGGAATGATGATGTAGTATATGGAGCATTGGCCGATAGCTTGGAAACATTACAAAACTATGATACACCTGCATATAACTATGTTTTCCAACAACTCTCCAACGTTACTCGAATAATTACACCGGGGAAATTGAAAGTCCCATTTTCATATCTTGGGAGCGATAATCTTGAATTTGTTACTGCTTGTTATGAATTGTTTCATAGGTCTATCCCCCTTGAGCAAGAAGACCGATCAATTGAGCTTGCCCTTGGTGGGAACTTTGAAATCCCTCTAGAATTAATTTCTCTAGTATTGGAACCAAATAAAGACGAAATTGATGTTAGATATTTGATTGGGTGGGAATTGATATATGATCATTTCGTTAACGCTTCCTATGATTTGAGAAGAACATATATTAAGCAATTGCGTGATGGTGACCATATTCAAGATCTACTAGATTATATTGGGCCACGTTTAGCTAAAGCATCGTCTGAATCTGACCCAGATAAACCTGTAAGTCTACTATTGCATGTATACTATTTGGCATTACTTTACACGGGATCAGTGGTTAAATCATGGTTTCTTAATCTAAAACGAGGTCAAGTAAGCTTAACTGTAGAGAAATACACTGAGAAGAATGTGTCGCCAATACTGATTCAAAAGGAGCTAGCAAAAGTAGAAAAATGGTTACAAGATAATAAGCTGAGTGATCTTAGTGCTACAGTTTCACAAGAAAACAAGGAAGTCAAGGCGTCATATACTATCGATGACCAAACCATGGAGCTTGCAATTGAATTGCCCTCGCTATATCCCCTGAAAGATATTCAGGTGAAGGGATTAAAACGGGTGGGTGTGAAAGAGAAACAATGGCGGGCATGGATTTTGGCATCCCAAGCAATTGGTACTAGTCAAAATGGTTCTGTTAAGGATACCTTGGAATTGTTTAATAAGAATATCTCACTGCATTTCCAAGGAGTGGAAGCTTGTGCTATTTGTTATGCTATCATTCATCAGGATATGACGTTACCTAATAAGACTTGTTCAACTTGTAAAAATAAGTTCCATGTGGATTGTTTATATAAATGGTTCAAGAGTGGAGGTACGAATACTTGTCCACTTTGTCGATCCACTTTTTCTTTCAGAGTAGGTTGATCTGTATATAAAATATTACTCATATTTACACTCATTCATTCAATTCTAGTAGATATAGTCATGGTCCTAAGCGTCCTTACTATAGCTATTGATAGGCCTGGTAGTTTTGTTATACTTCCGGGTAACATAGATTTAGGATAGTTATCAACTAGTTAACGTTGAGATGCCATATTGATCGATGTCAGATCGATCTAACGTACGTTAACTAAGGCCAGATGCATGCAGTCCAGCTTAATATTCAAATTTGCAGATATATATAGGGAGATTCTAAAGTGACAGCGTTTTTACTAAATCGACAAACGTTTTTTCTAAATCGACAGTGGCTCTTGTCGACTTAGCAAAACGACCTATGAATTTTCTAATTCCACAAGAGTTTTTTCTAAATACACAGTTACTGTCGATTTAGAAAAAACCTTTGTAGATTTAGAAAAAACGCTTGTAGATTTAGAAAAAACGCTTGTCGATTTAGAAAAATGGTTGAATTATAATTAATACCAGTACAGTATGGTTCCCTCTAGGATCTGAACATCTATTTACGAGCTTCGGGGGACAATGGATACAAATAATCCACTATTCCAACTAAATTATTACTAAAAGTCTTATAACTAATACTATAACAGTCTGTAGGAACAGTAGAACAGCCTTTTGAAACTTTTTTACTTCGAATTCACTTCAATTAAGAATATTTAAAAGCTCGTCGAATCGTATGGTTTTTAAATGTATTTTTTGATAATGATTTTTCAAAATAT
>JAJMEQ010000051.1:0-72792 GCA_030574255.1 Groenewaldozyma tartarivorans | reverse complement strand
CTTCAGCTTTCTTCTCAGCAAGCAACTGCTCTTGTCTTTCCTTACGTTCTCTTTCGTCGACAGTAAGCAAAGTACCCGCAGTTGACCCATCGACCAAGCTGCAACGTTCCTTGCTATGCACAGGCTCAACAAAGGGATACTGTTTGCGTTCCACCATCAAGGGCTGGATGGGGCCCTCGGAGGCAAATTCGCAAACATCAACTTCAGCTGCAAATCTAACTTTCTTTGCAGGCTTGGATTTCTTGACTTCAGGAACCATAGACAAATTGACAGCATCAATATGCTCTGTTGGCTTATTCTCAAGGTAAGCTTTACCCCTAGCAGTCTTGTTGCGGTAGTCCAAATTTTTGAGTTTGGGTCCTGGACCTGACATGATCCAAGCTCGTCTGAATTCAGCCCCCTTGGCACCTTGGTTGATGAATTTCCAAACAAGTTCTTCACGACAGGATTCAGGAATACAGCTACCAATTTTTTCCTTTTCAATGAAAATACGCCAGGCCTTCAACCCGGTCCGCAATTGCTTCTCAGCTTCTTCCTTATTGACAAGGTCAAGCAAAGTGTCCGAGATCTCTTCTGAAGTGAGATCACGGCCTTCAGGGAAAACGCAATGGTACCAGTTTTCCCTCAATTCGCCCCAGTACTTGCACTCATCCTCGTGCAAGCCCTCGGTGACGGGGAAGTTCAAAAGATACTTGGTAAGCTCGGCAAAATGCTCGTCAGTAGTGAAAATCATGGTGTCGCAATGTAATACAGTATGAGTCTGTATTAGGTGGTGATGAAGTAGAAAACCTGATGCAATTGGTTTTCTTGAATAGATAGAGACTGGAAGTTCTATCTGTAATAAATATGATACTAGTGCAATTAGCAGTAGTAACTTGTTAATGCAAATAGAAAAAAAACTTGTTTGGTCTTGTTCTAAGAATGTTCTTCTTTGGGAACGATGCTGAAATAGGCGCGCAGTAGCTCTTGTTGCAATTCGGTCCTATATATAATAAACAATGCTCAGTACAGTTCTTGGTACTAGCTGTATTATTATTCAATGTATAAAACTCAATAGAAACTTGTTTTCGTTGAGTTGTGGTTTTCTTGATTTGGGATGACTTGGAAATAAAACTGGCGATTGTTGTAGCAGTCGCAATTCTATGAGATGCGTAATGAAAATAGTACCAATGGAATCAGTACAAAAAGTAGTATCAGTGATAGTGATAACAGGATTGTAAGCACAAGAAAAAACTGTTGTTTTGGGGTTTTGGTTTTCTTGAGCTGAGGAAAAAAAGTGGGAATTTGGGGAAGATGAACGATGAACTGCAGGGCGATCCCCCTGTATATAAGGTTTTTTTTAGGCTTTTCCCCAGAATTTAAAATGCTCTAGCGATTAGTAGCGATACTAGCGAATCGCGATATCGAATTCGAAGCACACTTTATAAATCATATATTATAAGCTTAAATGAACATCTTTATGTTGCTTTTCAGTTAAGTTTTCACTTTTTATATCCCACTCTACTATGACCAGTTTCATAACCTAGAGCAATAACTAACCTAATTCTTGACATGTATTTCTCCGTTTTGAATTCATCATACCTAGGTCTCTTTTATATCATGGCCATTATATATGTGATATTAATAAATCCACCTAATAATTCTCAGATGATACCAGATAATTCAGAAAGGTTATATCAGTATGAAATAAATTAGCCAGAAAATCCATACCACTGATATGATACCGCCAAGCCTCATAGAGCAATGATGCTATTGATTGCAATGATTTATCTCGATATTGGAGCAATTACCACCCATTATCCTAAAAATGTCATGACAAACACTTGAACCCATACTGGAGATATGACTAGTGCGGCAAGATTACTGACTCCCTCAGTGAATTGTTTCCATGCGGGTTTAGAATTATGATTTCCCCGTCGAGTGTAAATAGGTGATCCCATATCTATTCCATCTTCTGACATTGAACGTTGAGCATCTAACTTATCGAATACCGACTAACTCGGTTGCAACGCGTACGGTACTGCCGCCAAAATACCACAATTGGGTAGATAACATTAATATGCTCTTCAAAGGGCTGTAAATATAGTACTCCGTAAATTAATATCATTCTATACAATTATTCCACGTATTACAAGCCCCTGATCAGCTCCCTAGCCACGTATACTTGTTACCCTGAAGTATACTCTAGTTACCCTACAATATCATCAATCGAAAAAAATGACGATGTTAAAAAATCTCGTCTTATTTTGAGAGATCTACTGTACATATATATATGTACCATGTTTTATCACTCGCTTCTAACCAAACGTTAACGGAGATGTTCCGTACTCGCGCTGGTTGTTGTTATCATCTCTGCAATTTTATTCGTAGGAAGAGTTGAGGTATTGATTGGAATAGAGCCTAGAGGATTAAAGGCTTTATTTCAAAGCAAAATTCAACTGTTTATTAGTAATTACTATTGGGTGTTACTTGTGATTATAGTTAGCTATATAGTGCAGATTTGGTAGTATATGTTTGCGACCTGGAATTGGAGTCGACTTTGTATAATTCGAATTCGAGTCTTGCGTAGCAGAGTAGTTTTCATCTAAATTTGTGTACGTAAATTGTTATGAGTAAAGTCAGTAAAGTAACTAAGTACCTTCGAAATGTTAGCCGAGTTCAATCGCGGCTAATGATTACGGCCACTAATTATAATATTAATCGAGTGTTTTTGAAATTTCGTTTTTTAAACAGGATACGTGGTACCACGAGATCTGTAATTACAAATTACGTTAACACAGTTAGCCTGAAGAACCTTTAGACGTGATGTCATCCGCGGAGGCCAAGAAGAAATTCGAGGGAGTTTTTCCTGAACTCGTTGATGAGCTAATTGAACTTACCGCCGAAACTAAAATTTCCCAGGAAGCCCTTGAATGGTACAAAAAGGCACTTTTTTACAACACGCTTGGGGGAAAGGCCAATCGAGGGCTGTCAGTAATTGACACTTACAAGATCTTATCTGGCAAAGATGAACTATCACAGGAAGAATACAAACGTGCAGCTGTTTTAGGGTGGAGTATTGAATTACTTCAAGCTTTTTTTTTGGTTTCTGACGATATCATGGACAAATCTGTCACTCGTAGAGGCCAACCTTGTTGGTATAGAGTACCTCAAGTGGGAATGATTGCTATTAACGATGCATTCATGCTTGAGTCTGCCATTTACATCTTGTTGAAGAAATATTTTAAGTCCGAGAAATATTACATTGACCTTATTGAATTGTTCCACGATGTTACTTATCAAACTGAATTGGGACAATTAGTCGACTTAATCACTGCACCTGAAGACCATGTTGATCTGAATAATTTCTCTTTACAAAAACATTCGTTTATTGTTACTTATAAGACTGCATTTTACAGCTTTTATCTTCCAGTCGCTTTGGCGATGTATATGGCAGGCATATCTTCCGAGGCCGATTTGAAACAAGCCAAAGATGTATTGCTGCCATTAGGTGAATATTTCCAAGTACAAGATGACTACCTGGACTGTTACGGAGACCCTGCTTTTATTGGTAAGATTGGTACTGATATTGCCGACAATAAATGCAGTTGGCTAGTTAACAAGGCATTAGAGCTGGCTACCCCTGAACAAAGACAGATATTAGATGAAAATTACGGAAAGGGCGAGGCTGGAGATGACCACGAAAAGAAAGTAAAAGAACTGTACAAAACTTTGGAATTACAAAGAATTTATGAAGAATACGAGGAGAGCGTTGTTTCTGATTTAAGAAAAAAGATTGCAAACATTGATGAATCAAGAGGATTCAAGAAGGAAGTTCTTGAGGCCTTCCTCAACAAAATTTACAAGCGACAAAAATAATTATAATTACAATATTATTGTTATTGACAGTTATAAGTAGATATAGATTACCTGTAATGTTAGCTAAAAATTGAATCCAAATTCTAAATCATAATACTCACCTTAAACCTCCGATACCTGTGAAAAATACTGTTTGAGAACTGAGGACAAAGTTATTGGTAGTTCCTTGACGTCATTGACAATCACGTAATAGTTAAATGGGAACTTATCCAAATATCTTTCAACCTTCAAATTCATGTTACCCGATGCATCAGTGACATAACTGGCTTGATTCATTTCAAGAATTGAGCCTTGATTATTCAGTCCGTCGACAATGACAAATACCAACATAATATGATTATCTTGAGCTTCGCGTACCAAACGTTGTATGGTAGAGTGGTCTTCGCAAATACCATCAGAAATAATTATTTCAAGCTGCCATATATCTTGGCTAGATTCAGCTTTGACAGCTTCAAACAACCGCAATGATTTCTTTAACAGCAACTTGACATCTGTTTTATCTTGCTGGAACCCAAACCATTGAACAATCTGTGCCCCAGAATTACTTGTAAATGGTTTCTGGAATGGATGCACCAATTGAGCCGTCTCACCGAATCTTGTAATTGCCAATGAACCAGCTTCAAGTTGAGTCAATGCCTTAGACACTAGTGCAATTGTTTGGAATGCTAAGTCAACTGATCTTGATTCACTCATGGATTTGGAATCATCAACAGATATCATAATTTGGTACTGTCGCTTGCTAGGCTTGGTACGCCGCAACCAAATCTTATCCTTCTTGTATTGACTGGCAATGTATGGTATGATCTTTTTCATGTTGAGTCGTTTACCCGTCTTAAAATCGCCTTTCAGTTTAGTGGCTAAAGTAGGTTCCAAGATTAATCTCAGTTGTTCACATAACACCAAAGATAAATCTTGAGTAGATGTATCATACTTCGACCATAAATCAGTAGCAGAATCAATATCTCTGAATGGCACAAGATTATCATTACTATCTTCACCATCGAATAGTTCAACTTCTTCAACACTATCATCTTCAGGTATATTGCCCTCATCATCACCAGCTCTCCATTTCACATTATCAATGTTAATATTTACTTCACCAGTAGTGGTTCCAGCCTGAGCACCGCCATCAGTATCATTAGGCTTTTCTGAATCTTCAATATCTTTAGTAAGATCCTCCTGGTCTTGATCTTGATCTCGATCTTGATTATCGTCATCAATTGCCATAGAATCATCAAAGTTACTAATTTCATCCTGGTGTGCTTTACCCAGAGCTTGTGTGGTATGATCTTCTTCTTTCTCAACATGCTCAAATTCATCATCTTTCTGATTCGCTGATTTTTCACTGTCAAGATCCTTAGATGATTCTTGAATCTCCTTACGTCTCTTATGAAACTCTTCAAGAGCATCACCAAGTTGACGCAAAGATTCCTTAGCTTCCTTGATATCCACATTTTCTTCATTATCAAGTTCAGTATCGTTGTTACCACTCTCACCATTATTTGAGTTACTGCCACCTTCAGTTGAATCTTTCGGTAAAGTATCTTCAACATCTGGCCGTTCAAGATTGTCACTATCAACTTCCATTTGGTTATTGGCATCATTGATATTATCCTGATCTTCATCACCAACTTCACCACCAGCTTGAGCACTTTCCTCCGCATTAATATCTTCAGGTTTATCGCTATTCACATTTTCGTCATTATTATCTATATCCACATCCTCCTCACCATTATCAACATCCATAGGCTCAGGCGTACCTTGATTTTCCTCGCTTTCATCATTATTGCTATTATTGTTTTCTTCATACTGGTTCTCCTCACTCTGCTTGTCAAAATCATCCCCCATATTATCTTCTTTGTCATCATCATTATCATCTGCCATTTCATCCATGTCATCAATATCTTCTACAGCATCACCTTCACCACTTTCTTCTACATCATCATCGTCTTCATCATTCTTGTCTTGATCGAGGTTCAAATCATCCGGTAAATCAAGTATATCTTGCTCCTCCACATTAGGGTCAATTTCTTCTTCACCCTTGTCACCTTTTATTTCATCATCTTGTTGTCCTATATCGTTTTTATCATCATCATCATCCTCATCACCGTCATCACCTTCTTGTGTCTCGCCATCATCCTTCTCTTCATTCTTATCATTAGTATTAGTTTCATCATTCGCACCCTCCATATCATTGTTTTCTTGACCATTAACTTGTTCACCTTCCTTCTCCTTCGCATCGTCTTCCTTGTCATTATCCCACATTTTTTCATCAACAGCATTTGGATCCAAATCATCTATATCACCTACTTCTTCGTCAATATTATCTTCATCCTCATCTTCGTTATCTTCATCTTCATCTTGGTCCTCTTGTTCTTGTTCGTCAACATCTTCAGTTTTTCCAGCCATATCTCCTTCTACTTCAACAGAATTGTCTTCGTCATTTTCATCCTTGTCGTCCTTTTCTTCCTGTTCTTTGTTCTCACTCTGTGCATATTCATCAAGGTCTTCATCCTGATCAACTTTAGACGTTTCATCACCAGCACCATCTCCTAATCCAGTACCATCCTGTGTTTGAGCAGATGTACCTTCTTCATCAGATGGCTCTTTGGGCCCGCAGAACCCTTCACTCGCCAATGATAGTAAACTATTAAACAATAAGTAGGCTGCTTTGCTTAAGTCATAGTTATATCGAACTAATATTTCAGCAGTCATATTGTAAGCTTCAAAATACTGTTCCAAAAAGGGCCAAGTGGTTGCTAATAAAGATAAAGCTTCACTCTGCTGCCTTTGGGACACAACTGACAAAATACTTTCCTTTGCTCGCAATAAAATTGTATCCACATGCATTGAAGCAGCATACTTAGATAACCGCGATTGTGTTAGGATAAACCAATCTTCAGCGTCTTCAGAAATTGGAGGTTCACTTAAATTACTAAGGTTTTGACCAACAACAAGAATAGAGTCACACCACTTTGATAATTGATTGTTTAACATCGATAAATCCTCAGTGCCGTTAGAATTATTAGATCCATCTACAATACCAATAAGGATTGATTCAACCCATTGACCTAAAATCGATATCGGTATATTATCTTCAGGAACACCGTCCAAATCTTGTAGCCAAGTACGTATATTCTGAATTTCTGTAATCAAGCTCTCATACAATTTAGACCATTCTTTGGTACCAATACCATGAGAGAAAGCAGCCTCAAAAGATAAAATTTGCTTTTTATAATCTTCAAAAATTCTTCTTAACTCCAAAACCTTCTTTTGTACCAAGCTTTTTGAGTTTGATACAACAAACGTAGAACTAGCACTGAAAAGCGAGCTTACATAACGTAAAACCTGGTCACCCCACGAAACAATCCTGCAAGCATGAGCATATTGAGGCCCAAGACCAGAACCAGAAATAAAATTATCACCTCTAGTCACCAAGTTAATACTAAACTCATACAAGTCCCTAACACTTTCCAGTGGTTTACGATGTTCAAGAAATCTTAAAAGAACTTGGCGGTTGTCAACAACTGAAGCCATAATATTTTCAGCAAATGCCAATCCACGGGTAATGTCAGCAATAGGTGCATCAGTATTACTTTCTGAAACAGCTGATCTGATCTTAGGCAAAAGTTGAAGTAGTCTGTAAAAGTAATCGTCAGATACTAACTCAACGGGTGGATAGGATGAGCTTTGTAAAATATTCAACATAAGTTGTTGCCGTTTAGCAACATCGTCTCTAACCCGCTGTCTCAATCCAGACTGTTTTAAATCGCGGAGAGTTGAAGTCAATAACATACTCTTTTCAGTTTTGAGAGCAGTGATTACTTTCTTGTTCTCTTCAGTCAAAGTGGAAGGTGTTTCTTTCTTTAGACGCCTAGATTCCTCAACAACAGATTCAGCCAATGGTAATAAAGATGGTAGTTCAACTGTTAGAGATGTCTTTAAGAGCCTATTGAGACTACCAGCAGTAGTTTCAACATTCTTTAAGCGCTCTGGTCGGCTTTTCCAAATTGGAAACTTCGTAGCTTGAGTTAACAATGCCTCGTAACCAACAGGGTTAACTACCAAAGTGTCAATACTACCCAAACTTCTCGGCGATAATGGTATAACTCGCTCAACAATAGGTGTGACAGGCTCATTCAGGGCTGCGCGATACTTCCTTATTAACTTATAAAGTTGATGATGTGATCTTCTTGCACTCTCTTTAAGAGAAGAAGCATTGATATCCTTCCAGCTTGCCAAAGATATGATATCTTTAAGTTCCTTACTCAAAGAAGTATAACTTGCTGCCAATTGGGCTTCAATTTCAGATCGGTATACATCATAATACGCCACAATATTTGAAACCGCCGAATAGACTTTTCCCAAGTAAGGAATAGCAGTTGACAATTTTTTAGTAAGAACAGCAAAAGCTTTAAGAAGTTTGAGAGCAAAAGAGTACTGTCCAACTGTAGCCTTACTCAAATATATAGCCAAAGGCTGAACCAACTCGGCAGTTTGGATACTCTCGACACCAAGATTCACAGGATTCGATATAACATTTTCGTAAATGTATAGACACCATTTGCCAACTCCTTGTTCACATGCAACCCTTTCAGCTTCAAATAATTCTGGCCAAGTAGATAGTTCAAGCCTTCTCCAAGAAATAATTAAGCTAGTACAATCATTGACATAGCTCTTTAATGATACCTCTTTACTCGCATAGGTCTCCCACTCATTTAAGAATGTGAAAATCTGTTCAATTTTCTGCAGATACTTAGCTACTGGTGCAATTGAGGGATATTGAAATAATTCCGTACAAGCAGCATCAATATTCTGTAAAGTAGCATGTTCTGGCCATCGCTCCAAAAGATTAACAACCGAGGTTTGAATTTTAGTAGTAAGAGTTATCGCCTTTTGAACTTCGGGTATATTTGCACTCTTGTAAAAATTAGGGTTCTGCGTAAAAGGTATATCGGACAACTTGCTATTGATTGCCAGTATAAATGCCGATAAACTGGGCCCAATATTCTTCTCCAAGGATTTTTGTAGATTATCTGGAGAATAGATTGAGATAACTTTAGCATTTTCGATGATGAGCTCAGATAAAGTTTGGAAATCATCATTTAACATGGCATCAATCAAAATCTTACTCAATTGATAGTTAAAATCAAGATCTGAAAATTGCCCCGATGTGGATTCTAAATCAATATTTTCTTGTTCATAATCTGGGAACAACGCTTTGAATTCCTCTTCTGCTTCATCTTCGGGATCTTTAGATTGATATATTGACGTCTTTGAAGCCTCCTTTTCCTCTGATCGCAAACGATCTAATGACCATCTGTAATAAATAGACTTCAATGTACTGTTAATCTTGTCAAGAGCTACACTGCTATCACCAGTAATCTTTAGATCTATGCTAGCCGTTTTCAGAAGAGCCAAATCCAATAAATCCAGAAGTTTAGGGGTACTACCATCAACATTCAGCTTATCAGTATGCAAAGACCAATTGGCCACTTCAACGGGATTTATTATCCAGAAGGGATACGTTTGCTTGTAGTTTGATTTCAACAAACCGAACCCAACTTTCATAGAAAGAATAATACCCTCGAGAATTTCAGTCATATCAGAGTACTCCTTATAACTGTAAGACATCCTTTGTAGAAATGATGTAGTAGTTTGCTGCCATAAATCTATAGTGTCATCCATACTTTCTTGAACCAATTTCTCAACGGCCGATTGACCAACCGTACTTTCTACAAAAGACTTCCATTCTTTAAGCATTGAGCCAACAGTAGAAGATACAGAACGGAACGTCCTAAATTTTGTATAAACTCCAGTGGTAGACTTAGAAGTAAGTAAAGTGGGAATGTCGATATTACTAGAATCGCCGTAAAATATAGATCTAATAACATTCCAGATCTCTGACTTTTCAGTAAGATGCCTATCTTGCAGCTCGTCTAGCGATAGCTCCAGATGCTGCCTAATAGCAGGATCAAATGGTTTATCTGGAACATAGAGAATAATCATTCCTATCGAAAATAGTATCCAAGCATGGGCCAGTTCACCTGAGGATAACTTATTGAGAGCATCCTCCAAAAATCCTCTTGGATCATTAACAAACTCAACAGACCGTAAAGCATCTAAAACAGAGAGAATCATGTCATGCAGAATTTCACTCAACCGACTAACTCTATTAGTCACAAGGATATCAGACTGTCGAATAGTATGACCAACCAAGGTTCGAAGTTCTTGTTTGGACTCAAGATATTCGCCAGCAGCGAAGTGATCATATCTGCACAATGCATCAGCATATTCATGTAATAGACTATCGCCAATAACAACTTCAAGGTTTGATTTCACATTGTTCATAGCAATAGATTTCAATAGAGGATCATAAGGATTGGTGTCATTATAATACCGTAAAAGATGTAAAGTATCACTACCAGCAATAACCGATATATCTAACATAGCCCTTTTCCAGCTTTCACTTCGATTTAAGCGACTTTCTACTAACAGTAAAAGTGAATTGGATAGACTCTTGAAATTTTGACTTCTAGGTCGCCGAAGATGGTTAGCTCTGTTATGCAAATCCGAAACAACATTCTCAAGGTCAGTAACTGCAGAAACAAGATATTTGGCCTCTTCGGTACTTGAAACTTCGACTAAGGCTTGCAAAAGACTTCTTCTGAAAGAGGCTAAGGTATCACTCATACTTAAAGGAAGTCTGGCGACTATCTCGTCAAACCTTTTAGCTATTGATTCAATCTGTCTGTAAAGAGTCCATGATTCAGTGGAAACAGGATAATTACCATGGAATTTCTCCCACAATGCTTGCATACCAACACCAGTTTCAAGAGTGATATTCTTTTCAATGCTAGCTATAGTCTGTTGCAAAGAGTTCAAAGATGAATCCGAGCTCATATGTACACGAACCCAGTCTCGTACCATTGAAAGTAGAGAATAAAGTATGGTTTCTGACGAGTTCTTGGATCCGCTCTTTTCAATAATCATCTCACAAATCCTTAACAAACATCCAACAGCTTCCAAATCAACGTTATCATTAGAAAAATAATTAGACTCCAGTACTTCAATAATCGATATCAGCACAGTAGTCAATGGAATAGCAGGCGGCTCCTTAAAGACACGACCCTTAAGTACACCAGAAGATTTCTCTAGGTATGTCAGTTCAGACAGCTTCTTAGTTTTGCCAACTGCCAATGACTTATTAACTGCCTTGGATAGGGATAAAACAACTGGATAGAATTCAACCAAAAGTGTAGAAAGACGCTTAACCTGGTGATTATCAAAGCTAAAAACTGCATTGTTTAAAGAAAGACCTAATGGCTGAGAGTTAAAGTCTAGTATATTGGCATTTCGATATGCATCTTCAACCTTAGCTCGATATCCTAGCTGATCCAAATAATTGACAAGCTCGACAATATTGGGTATTACCGGATTATTATCCAAATTCCATTTATCAACTACTCCCACGTGTCCCAAGCTTAATACTGAACTTAACAACGGTGCAACATAACGGGAAGTGATAGTTTCATAGTACTTACTAGCTGTAAGCAATAAAGATGGAACTCGGTAAGTCATATCATTGAATCCAAGTGATGCTACAGATGGCGTAAAGTTAAATTTGTCGGTGACTTCAAGTTTGTCCAAAGAAAACTCAATATCAGTCTCCAAAACAGGAGCCAATCCCAAAGCCTTTCTGTCTTGACTGCTAGCCCTTTCTTCCAAAGATTCAAAAAAGATCTCAACACCTCGATTTCTCATAGCTCGCGAAAGCTCACCATATCTCGGGTTGACTGTCAAGAATAGCCGAAAATTAGGATGAGGAGTGACAACTCTTGGACTACCATCAGGAAGAGCACATTCATTGACCATCAAAGTACCATTAGGTTCAAGCAACGAATTAAGCCGATCAAGTACCGATGGGTTACAAAGATTTGCGTTGTCCAAGGCTAGCCAATGTCCATGTTCAACAGCATTTAATAAAGTACCATCAAACCAATTGAACTTTGCAGAATTCAACACTCGTATTTCTCCGATAACTCGCTCAAGCTCATTAACCAACGACATATCAACAATAGTGTTTGCCGATAAAATAACTCGTAACTCATCCAACTTATCAGTAGATCCACTAAAGCACTGGTCAACAAGAGTTATCAAAGTACTAAACGACTCGGGCAATATACCCCTGTTTCTAGGAACAAACTCAATTAATGCCTCCTTGATAGCAACCAACACACCGCTACAAAGATGCTGGGGGTCAACTTGATCAAAACCACCGAGCAAATCAGCACTATCAATATCAGCATTCATAGCAAACTCATCTAGCCTAGCGCCAAAGATATTAGCTAAATACCTAATAAAGCAGGTTTTGCCGGAGTAAGTAGGGCCGACCAGTATGAGAGGCCATTTTTGTTGCACACAAGTAATAGCCGATTCTAGTAATGGAACGTTGCACTGTAATAATTGTATATGCGGATTTTCCCATACGTTAGTTTTCTTACTTGTATCTTCAATAGAAAGCCCACATTGAGAATAAGAAGGCAAAATGTTAAAATAGTACGACCGCTCAGTAAAATTTCCAACACGAGAAATAAAAAGCTCCTTGGCTAACTGCCGGTCTTTATTCGTTCTAAACCTGCTTAGGATAATTAACTCAAGATAATCCTCAACTTTTCTACCAGGATGGCTTTCTAATAATGATAACCATCTCATAACATCTCGTAAGTTGAATTCAAATGGACTACCAGCTTGACCAAACAACCGCTTAACAGACACTGAATCTTCCACGTCCGAGATAAAGGTAATCAAAGAATCAATAGTTGTGCTGCTCATAGATGGATATAAGAAAGACCCAATCCGTTGAAGATCGTTAAACTTCAAGGCGTCAACATATACTACCGTAAATCTATTGATAAAAGATTTTGGTAATCCCTTTCGACCACCTCCCTGGTGCTGAGGATTTTGCGCTGCAAATACAGTAAAATTCGGATGACTCCTGAAAGACATATCAAGTTCAGGGATATAAGTTTCACCACGATGATCAAGACATGCATTCAAACCTTCAAGAACTGATTGCGAAGCCAAATTCATCTCATCTAACAAAACCCATTCACCTTGCTTCATGGCCCGTAAAAATGGAGCATCTCTCCATTGAAATCCTCCAGCTTCACCATTTTCAGTGGGCGCATCTGCACCAAAGAGATCTATTAAATCAGTATGTTCAGAAAAGTTGATACGAGTTAAAGGCCGGCCCAAAAGCTTGGCAAGGGTACTAACAAGGGTGGTTTTACCAACACCTGGGCTACCTTCTAGAAGTATAGGCTTTTTTGCCTTCAATGCTCTTAGGATTCTGAACGTATTCATAGATGTAGTAGGAGCCTCTAGATTAAAACCAACATTGTCTGAACCGGATATGACTCTCTCAAATGAAAAAGGACCCATGGAAAGAGATGAAGGGCTAAGTGCAATTTTATGATCAGATTCATATTCATGTCTGAAATCTTGCTTTGCTAACTGTGATAGTTTTTGCACGCAAGTTAGACGATGATCTCTCAGTCGTTGTGGATTTTCACTAAGCCCAGAAGAAGCATTACTACCAATAGCATCAATAAACACAATGCAAGCACCGTGGAATAAACTCAGTTCCTTAGATATTGATAAGGAGAACTCGTTGATGAATGAGACCCATGCTAGAATATTTCTCAGGGAAATAGCACCAGAAGCTTCACCAAACCCATATCGCTTACCAAACCACTCACTAAATGTAACGATTATACTAGATAAATCAGCTAAGTTGGGACTTAGTCTAGATTTGACAATCTGTTCTACATCACCAAAGTCTTCCATTGATGGGACCCAGATTTCAGTAAACCGGTTCCTAAGCGCCGGCGAAAGCTCCTTTTTACCATAATCTCCACCAGGGTTCATTGTTGCAAAAAATTGAAACCCTTCTATGGCAGTGTAAGTGTTGTTAACGGTACCTATTTCAGGAACAAGTATAGACCTCTCAGGTTCAAGAACACTATTAAGCCTTTCGAGAACGGAGTCATCAGCTAGAGAAATTTCATCAAGCAAAAAAAAGTCTCCTTTTTTCAAAGCCTGTAATAACGGACCTTCCGTCCATTCAAAAAGTACCCTAGACCTGGCTTCAAGTTCTGCAATACGCTGTTTGGATATTTCAGGAACATCACTAAGAGTTCGATATCTTTCCAGTAGCTCGTCCAAAGATTCAGATTCTTTAGTCTGAAGCACATTCTGTAATTCCTTAATCAATTCACTAATGACTTCTGATCTATTACGAATAGGACGTTGCATACCAATAATATCACCAGCTTCAGTACTTTGATGAGCGTTAATTGAGTGTAACTCCTTTGAAAACACATGTGCTAAAACTTGACAGATAGTAGTCTTACCACAACCAGTTTCACCAACAAGTAATACAGGCTCGTTTTTCTGAATAGCAGACCATACTAACACAAGTAGTCGTTTCATACCACGTGTCCAAACAACAGAACTATCATTATCAATAATTTCTTTGGGGACAATCTTGCTATATTCAGAGTCAATATCCAGCTTAACTTTCATAACCTTTTCAATGACATCCTTAACAACTTCACGTTCCTGGGGCTTCCGGACTCTTTCGGCTAACAACATATACCCGTTTAATGCCAATTCTTCATAACCAACAGCATCTCTTTGAGCCCATCTAAACAGATCACGGAGAGTTGCAAAACTTGATTTTTGCTCAAATAATCTCGTAGACTGTCGTTGCACAGATAATGTGCGATAAACATCAACAATCCTTTTACAGTATGAAGGAGCAATTTGACATCTGTTTTTCAAAATAGTCTCCAGTTCATCAGTAGGAATATCATCAAAGTGTAGCTCAAGGAATCGATTTCTGAAAGCCCGTGATAAGACTTTTCGGCCTCCGTAGACACCAGGTGGATTTTGAGTAGCAAATAGCATAAAGTCAGGATGTGGCTTAACGACCTCTTGGGTCTCTGGGACCAACAATTCTCGGTTGTCATCTAACAATCGATTAAGAGCTTCCAAGACATCTGTTGGAGCAAGATTCAATTCGTCCAATACAATCCAATAACCCTTGCGTACTGCCTCTACAAGCACACCTTCTTGAAACTTTAGTTGACCGTTTTCATCGGATGCATATGAACCCAAGTATTCTTGCAGATCAGTGTGCTCATGGTTATTGATACGCATACACTTATTACCAGTCATCTTAGCAAGGTAATTGATCATACTTGTCTTACCACTTGAAGTAGGCCCTTGAATAAGAATAGGAAATAATCTACCAGTAACTGCTCGAGATAAGTTCATAAGGTTCTTCTCAACAGATTGAGTAATAATATAGTTCTGTTGTTCCTCAATATCAAATTGGCCCCTTCTAATCCAGTAATGCTTGAACTGTGCGTAGTCAAATCCGTCTTTTGGTCGTTCAGGTATAGTAGCCATAACTGACGCCATATTCTTCAACCTACCAATAGTAAAATGCTGAATATCAGGCATCAGAAGTGAAGAAGAGTGGCTGTCTAATAAAGTGATAAAACACATGCAAAATGATTCATATAGAGCTCTTCTCAATCCATACATTGGAACAGTTTTAGATGCATATGCCAAAGTCCGTGATAATGTTCGTATACTGAAATGTGGCTTTTGATTTGCACCATCCACTAACTGATTATTTTCTGCCAGTGTTTTAGCCCTCACGTACAAATCAGCTATATCATTAACAACTAACGGGTCAGAAATTGTATATTGACCAATATACTGACCAATCAGGGTCATAAGATCATCTAGATCTTGATCAGGTGAAGTGACATAAATTTCAGTAAAACGGGATTTTAACCCAGAGGGTAACTCTCGTTTACCAACATCAGTAGCAGGGTTCATACAAGCAAATAACCGAAAGTCTGGATGAGCAGTTATAGTTGTAGCATCACCATTTTCAGGCAAAGTAATCGATGGTGTCTCCGAAAGCAATTCAGATATACTTTCTAGAGTATCAGAAGCAGCCAAATTGATTTCATCAAGAAGAACCCAATATCCACGTTTGACAGCTTGGACTACAAAACCATCGATATACTTGAACAAAAACGAACTCTCTAATTGTTGAATTTGGCTCTCAAATTCGTCAACAGATTCTGTAAATCTTTTCCACTCGGACTCCAGTTGTAACTTGGAAGCACTATCGAGCTTCTTTCTTCTCTTATTGCCATCTTTCTCTGAATCTTCAGAGAACACACTTTGTGCCATTTTAATTGCCTCTCTCCAAAGCTTGACAACACTAATCCATTTACCCTTTAAAAACGTCTTATTGAGTAAAAGAGTAAATTTCTCATTACGTTTCGTTGAAAATGTTGACTCAAAAATATCGTCAAACTGCTCCTTTAGAGGCATAGCAACTGATTTTGCGTCAATTGGTTTATAGCCACCAAGCAAATCACCTGCTTCTGTTTGTTGAGATAAATTGATGATAACAATTTTCTTGTTTAAACAGTTTGCAAGATATTGTACAACAGTAGTTTTACCGGTACCAGTTTCACCAACTAATAAAATAGGCTCTGACAAACATACTGACTCTCCTATTCTTTCCAAAAGCCGTAAACTGTGATTCGTTCGTGCAAACTCAGACTTTTTGTTGGCAAGTTCCTTGGCGCGATACCTGTTCAAATTAGGCGCTTTCTTCAAAACGGCCCTACCAACTTTCAAAATATCAGGAGTATCAAGGATTTCTGGGATATGCTTAGAAAGGTAGAGATCAACGGATTGAGAAGGAATAGACAGCAGTTCTCCCAATAGCCGCGCAATTTTGGTGTACGCACTATTATTTGGAGGAATATGGCCAGCAAAACAATCCACAGCTTCCAAGAAAATGTTGTCATAAACTCTAGAATCTATCTCAACATCTGTTCGTTCAATTCCAAATGATTCGAGCATTTTTTGAGCTCTTTTTGCCCATTTAATCAGATCTCTTACTGTGATCTTTCTTGAATGTGTGACTCTCCGAATATCCGAATCCTTTGAATTAGAAAGTTCATCTCTCAATCTGAAATAAGTTTCAACAAATTTTCCAGTGAACTTGCCCAATAAAGGTGACCTTGATTTTAATATACAAGTCAATTCTTCAGAGGTTTGAGACTGCAACGATGCTTTGAACCAAGATTGTTGTCCAACGACATTAGGTGCGGAATTATCATCAGTTCTAATCGTAGCAAAAATCCTAAACTGTTTGGCGGCTTTAATAACTTCACCCCGTGATGCTATCAGTAACTGTCGTTTTTCTAACAATGGTAATAATATCGAAGCCACTTCTGTGGGAGCTTTATCAATATCCTCTATAATCACCCAATATCCTTCTTTAACAGCAACTGATAGAACACCAGCTCGCCATTCGAACGAGCCCGGGGTTTTACCAGTTGAATATGCACCCAGTAAAATCTTGGCATCTGTTTGATCACCTAGATGTAATCTAATAGTTTTATCCTTATGGTACAACCTTTCAGCTAAGGAATCAATATAGTAACTTTTACCACAGCCCTCGGGTCCAGACAACAGAATCGGTTTTAAGCTATTTATACCTTCCGCAATTCTGGAACAATTTTGCAACGATGTATCAGTGGGCACAAATGATGATAAATCATATCGCGAGTTCTTAGTAGGTAACAAAACTCCACCAATATTAGCCACCTGTGGAGAAGTAGTAAATGTAAACTGCTTACCATTGGTGCTACCAAATTCTATAACTCTATCTTTAGCTTTGGTAATCCTTTCAGCTTCATATAATGGTAATAGCGAATAATCAATCTCCGTACTATCAATTGAATGCCTGATCCCGTTCTCTATACTTGGTATTCTTTCCACAAGTAATTCATTAGTAGATATCTCACTCATCTGGAAGTACAATGCAAAAATTTTCAGACCAAGATATCTTAAATAGTTCGAATCATTTTGTATAATTTCATTCAAAATGTCCACTGAAATGTAATCACGGTACCGTTCCCTGTCAAAAGATAATAGTCTATAAAATGCCAACAAAAGTTCCCCGCGGGCCTCAGAGTTATCTAAAGAATTGATATTAGTGAATATATCACTGTTAGATGCAAGATATTGTTCAAGAAATTCAGAAGTATCGGGTACGATAGAAATAATTCTGGCCAATGTCCCCAAAATAGGTAATGCTTGGTTCCCCACAAAGTTTTCAAGAACAGTAGGACGATACAACATTCTCGCAACAAGCTCAAGAGCTACAGGCCTAAATAGAGCAATAACCAAATCATAACACTGAGGGTTCATCAATTTCAATGCGAGTTGATCCAAGATTTGATCAGGATCAGCATTTTGCCCATCAAAATTGACTTGATCTGACGGTGAGAGCTTAGAAAGCTTTTGCACAGCAGATAAAATGTCCAGCTTTATAGGAAGTTCCATTCTATTAACGTTAGAAAGTCCAACTTATGAAGAAAAAAAGTCGTGTTATACATACTTCCTTCTATGGTTCAAAGTAAGCCTCCAGATATTGGATAATTAGATCTCGCTTGAGAACAAACTCTCTACCTATGTTAGCATGCCATAAATGCCACAAATAAAACACACAACTCTTACTTTAAAGTATTCCAATACCAAGTAGTCTTTGAACCAAACGCGACGCTTGAAATCTGCAAAAACTGCACTCAAAATGCTTTAGAAGTACAACAAAAAAATGTTGATGCTTTAAAATATTGGTTGAGATTCTCGAGACGAATCTTTTTTTTTTTTTTTTTTTTTTTTTTTTTTTTTTTTTTTTTTTTTTTTTTTTTTTATCGCGATCGGTACGTACGGTATCGATATCAACAACCCACACGTACACACGTACGTACGAATTAATTAACGTTAACGTTATAGATCCAACGTACGCTGACGCTAGCGCTAACCATATAAATAACTCACAAGCCAGCTGGGCCGGGAAATTTACCGAGCACGCGGTGTCGACCACGCAAATATTTGAATCTCAGGATAGATTTGCCCCTTATAGTTATATATGACCATTTGGCATGAGTATATACGATATGGCGTCGTTCAGCAAAATAGACACGTGATTACCTTTATGAATAGTTAAAAAAACCTTTATTAAATCAATGCAATACATAATGTACATAAGAGAAACTAGGAGGTGACCAAACCCGTACTTTTCAAAATCTTATCCAAGTTTTTATCAAACAATTTGCCAGAGATTTCAGTCTCTTCATTTCCTTTGTAGAATGGATTACAAAGGTATGCAATGTATGCCGATTCAACTGCTTTCAATGCCTAAATCGTGTTAGCTCTATAAAAAACGTTACCGTGAAAGGCTCAACTAAAGAGATATCATTCCAACTTACAGCTATTATATCTATTCGCACCGACGATTGTGCAGAGATTCCAATAAATATTTTAACTCTCGTATTCGTAAGAAGACCATATACTGCCACGCTATCATGCACTAACAGTAGCGAATTCTCCCTCGTTATCTCTGTTGATGATTGCAGTTCTATGTAGTCCAACGCCATATGGACTAGAAAATGGTACCTTATTGCATTGTCAGCTTGTTTGTCCCCGTTTCCGTCGAAAGAGCGCAAATACAGTGGCGCATTCTACGCTGAGTTAGATATTTTAGACGTATTCATGACATAATCCACAGCTTACGTTTCGTCCAACTATAGCGACAAAATTGAGCATCTTTCGTACTTCATCAATACTGCAAATATACTCACTCCCAGCTACAGTTTACTCGGATTTTGTTAATCAGTAACCCGTGGTCCTGATACTGCGATACAACAGGTCAAGCGAACTAGCTGTATACGTAGTGACTAGCTATAGACGTTATATTCTGCGCAGCATACGTATACGTTATATGTTAATATACCGGTACCCGTAATTACATAAAGTTAATCGAATTCGAACCGATTGATCTTATCTTGATCCATAACAATTGATCTCAGACTTCGAAGGCCATTGCCAGCACTTCAGCTAATGTAATATATATAACGTCTAACAGATATATGAGAAGTGCTCAACCCTAAAGTTCATGGGCCGAACGAGGATATCAGTCTTATAAAATAATATAAAGGCATTTTTGGGAGAAAATATCAACCAATTTTCATTAACAATTAAACAATATTACAAACAACAAAAGAAATAATTTACAATGGTCAAGCAGTAAAGCCTTAGATCTCAAATGAAACATGAATCTACATGTTTTTTTTTCAGATTTATAAATAACTCACTTTTTGCTCTCTCTTTCTTATTTTCTTTAGAAGGTGATCTTCTTGCCCTTGAATTCAGCAGCTGAACCCTTAGCAGAAGCACCTCTTGAAGGAGCATCACCACCACGGCCACCTCGGTTGCCACCGAAACCACCACGACCACCACGGCCGCCGCCTCTATTACCGCCTCTAAAGCCACCATTGCCCCCACGGTTGTTATTATCTCTAGGAGTAGAGAAGTCTAATCTCAAAGATCGGCCCGAAAGTTCGTAGCCTTGTAAATTCTCAAAAGCGGCCTTAGCCTCATCAACGGACCCATACTGAACATATCCGAACCCCTTTAATTGCTCAGTTTCAGGGTGAGTAGGAAGCCTAACGGACAAAACATTTCCATGCTCACTGAAAACTTGAGAAAGCTCATCTTTATCAACATTAAATGAAAGATTACCAATAAACAAAGTGTCAGATGCAGGTGATGGAGAATCACCATACTTACTAGCTCTATCGTTGGCTCTTGATTGAACAGATCTCTGAGGTTTAGCCTCGGAGAAATCAAGATTGATAGGTCTACCATCGATCTCCTGCCCTTGTAAAGTATCCAATGCCTTTTGAGCAGCTTCAGAGTTAGCAAAATCAACATACCCATACCCACGACTTCGGCCAGTTGCCTTATCAGTGATAACTCTGGCACTAATGAAGTCTTCAATATGGGAAAATTCTCTAGCTAACCAATCGTCGTCGACATTCCAAGAAAGTCTTCCAACGAAGAGTGTAGCTGGTTCGCCCTCAGTTTTAGCCTTCTTTGAAGAGGTTTCCTCTTCTTCATCAGCCGCCTTTCTCTTAGGTGCCTTCTCACTGCTCTCGGTTGACTCAGAGTCAGAGTCAGAATCAGAGTCAGACTCAGAACTAGAATCAGAACTAGAATCAGAAGAGTCAGACTTGGCCTTAGCCTCGCCCTCCTTTTCATCATCAGAAGAATCGCTATCACTGTCACTGCCTGAGCTAGAACCAGTGCTGGAACTAGAATCAGAGTCAGAGTCGGAATCAGATTCCTTAGAAGCCTTTGCCTTAGGCTTTTCTTCGGCTTTCTCACTATCGCTGTCACTGTCGCTATCACTATCAGAGTCGCTATCAGAGTCGCTATCAGAGTCACTGTCGCTGCTAGAATCGCTATCGGAGTCAGAGCTAGATTCAGATTCAGGCTTGGCTTTAGCTTCAACCTTAACCGCCTTCTTCTCAACCTTCTCTTCCTCGGAGTCACTATCGCTGTCACTATCAGAATCAGAGTCAGAATCAGAGTCAGAGCCAGAATCAGAATCAGAATCAGAATCAGAATCAGAATCAGAATCGGAATCAGAATCGGAATCGGAATCGGAATCAGATTTGGCCTTTACAACAGCGGTCTTCTTCTCGACCTTCTTAGTCTGAGTTTCACTTTCGGAATCAGAGCTAGAGCTAGAGTCAGATTCGGAGTCAGAGTCAGAACTAGAAGAGCTAGCCTTCATTTCAACATCACTGTCACTACTATCATCGCTAGAGTCAGATTCAGAAACAGGCTTCTTAGCCTTCTTATTGGTCTTTTCATTACTTTTACTCTTAGACTTCTTTTCTTCAGTACTAATTGCCTTAGCAATAGTCTTTTTCACATTTTCAGCAGTCTTTTTAGCAAGGTCGGCAATACCACCAGAAGACTTGGAACCTCCCTTCTTGGAAGATCCCTTACTGACCTTAGAACCAGCAGTATTTACCTTTACCTTAGGCTCAGACTTTTTAGTTGAACTTGATTTAGCCATTTTGTAAAATTTTCCAAAATTGGCTTAAGAAATTTTTTTGTAGAGAAAAAAATAGCAGAAACAGAAAAAAATTTCAAGCTAACTGCAGATAAAAAAAATTTTTTTTTATCAGTGCAGATCCGATCGTCAAGATTATCCATGGAGATATCGCACTAGCTAGTCTGAAATTGCTAATATTTGATGTCATAACTTTAATTTTGCAGGGTAAAAACTAGGTATATCTATCTCGAGCTCATACGTACAGGCCTCCATACCATGGAGTTCTTCTATATTAAACAAGCTTATCGCGAAAATAGCGTAGTTACAGGTCCGTTATAACTACCATCGATATTATCAATGTGCAATGTACATGCATAATTAATCAACACTGATTCAACAGCAGATCAGGTAGGGATTAAAAATTTACGACGACATTATTTTATACTAATGATATTCATAAATAGTAATATAAATAGGTATGGAGTTTGTATTCATATAATGGAGACCTCTAACTTCCCCAAAGTAGGACGACAAAATCATCAATTTCCATCCAACATAATAAAAATAGTGAAATGCTTTCTTATAAATAATGAACCATTAGGGACTTACTTTTCCCTCTGTGTATCTCCATTAGAGACACTAGACCCTTCATGCCCCCCATCATTTGCACCTCCAATCGTACTCTTGTTATTCAACTTAGCATGTAGCGAAGCTAATCTGTTACCAATACTCGCCAAAAACTTTTGAACGGTTGCTCTGTCTTCATCATTCAAATCATCTGGCTTATCAACTTCTAATAATGCTTGAAGCATCCAAATAGATCTTCCATATGTAACTTCACACCCGGGTAAATCTTCATTGGCCATTTCATTACATGCAGCCTCTCTTGCCATTTCCAATGCACGATCAAATATTAACTTCTCTGCAGAAACAATGGGAACAGTTATGTTTGGGCCACCCCTAGTTGAGGCCAATGCTGCATCCAATTTGCTTTGAGCATACTCTGCTCGTTCAAGACACATATTAAACTTTGACCGTGTCCACTGGATAACTTCATTTAATCGGTAAGATGCACCATTAGAACTACCATTAGTTTTCCACCAATGAGAAGCTCGTTCCATTCCCTTTGCTAACAATGATAATGCCTTAACATAAAGTACAAAGGTATCTTGTGCAAGCGAAGCAACAATTTCAGGCCGCAACTCATCAACTCCTGATGATTTAGAAGAATCATCTGAATCGGGAGCAATTTGATCATATTTCACTGCCGCAAACAAAGTTAGCGAATTTGCCTTAGCTGCAAGATCTTCCAAATACTTTATCAATTTCTTCTCCTCAAAATCAATACCCCCCGCAATAATAGACATTTGAGAAAATTGTGGAGATAATGACGATCCTGTTGATGAAGACTGACCATCTTCAGACCTAGAGACGGTACCAAAAAGTCTGGCCGATGCCATGTTCAATGCTCGAGACAATGCAGTTGTTGGTGAAGTTCCATATCCAATGGACATGCGTCGTTCAATCCTAGCTGCAAGCGAAGTCCTTCTAGATGGAGAACCACTACCATTACCGCCGGGGTAATTGACAGCTTCTAAAGTACTGATTGCTTCTGCAGATACTCCGCCATTGGTATTTCCCTGAGAAACCGCACGAGACACGAGAGCATCAGCAAGCGCATTAACCTCCACAGTACGCTTTTCCACCACCACATACTCCTTGTCTAGTTTACCACTCGACCCGATAGTGCCATCTAATTTGAGAGTGCTACTATCAGTACTGCCCTCACTAGCACCATCATCCTTAGTTTTATCCAATGGCGGAGGCGTGAGATTATGATAAGACAATTGGGGGTCTTCCTTAAAGGACTTAATTTCTGGTTCCAATAAATCTTTAGGAGGAGATGGCAATCTGCGAACCGTTGCTCCAACGTCCTCGGGATTCTGATGGGGATCCAAATGTAACAAAAATGAAGCACCAGGAGAAGGAGTTCTAGTTAGCGAACTATGAGAGCTATCCTTCTTATTTTGCTGAATCAAGGCCTGCTGACGTGGATTCCTAAGTGCAACAAAGGGCATATCACTTCCATGACCAGCATCAACGCCTTGATAAGGCAGATTAGGACTCGAATCAAAATCATTCATATCATCACCTTGACTAGGTATACCAAGTGGCGATGGATATTTATGAATATACTCAGATATGAAAAGATTCTCATCTAACTTTGATTGATCCAATGGTTTATCTTCCGAATCAATATCTTTCAACAAAATAGGATCCTTGAAAAATTCTTGAAACGATATGCGTTCTGCTGGGTTTTTTCGTAAAAGAGATCTAACAAGTGATTTAATTTCTGGTGAGCTTGTATTACCCTCTGGAAATGAGACTCGATTCTTCTTTTCAATCTTCTGGAGTAATTCAATATGAGTCTTTGCCCTAAATGGTGGAAGCCCTGTAATCATCTCATATAATACAGTCCCTACTGACCATAGATCAGCTTTAGCACTATATTTATCACCCTTTAGAATTTCTGGAGCCATGTATAAAGGTGACCCACACAAAGTCTCAGCCAACCCAGTACTAGGAAGTATCCTAGCAAACCCAAAATCGGCTAATTTCAATATAGGTAGTTCCCATCGTCCTGAATAGCCCGCATCAATAGCTTCTTGCTTAGACTTCTTAGGTGGACAGAGCAACAAATTTTGTGGTTTGATGTCTCTATGTATAAGGTTTCGGTCCCGCAAAAATTGTAATGCACTAGCCAATTGCTTCAGAAAATGCCTTACAAGTTCTTCATGTAAACCCTGGTGTGGTGGTGGGGGATATCGCTTAAATAACGAAGCGACAAGGGGTAGACTATCCGAAAGTTGTCTTCGATTCTGAATAAAGTATGACAAATCCCCTAACGAGCAATATTCCATACATATATAGAAATGTAGCTTCGACTTCTTGTAGTCAAGTAGCGACACAATATGAGGATGCTTCATTGCTCGCAATATCTGAATCTCGGATTCAAGGGTACTAATAAGTCTTTCATTGTTGAGCTGAGACTTGGAAACCGTTTTGATAGCCACAGGCCGGTGAAGGGGGATATATTCTCCCTTGTACACAGTAGCAAAACTCCCCTTTCCTATCTCCGACCCAATCCTATAGTCACCAAGATCATTTTCATTAGGTCTACTATCTGGCTTGGACATTGCAAGAAAAAAAAAGAGTGGGGACCGCGGGTGTTGCGTAATCGGTTGTAATCAAATGAACAGTGGCGCGTCTTCCTTGACCCTGATAACGTAAGATATCAATCCAGGATTTTGACCTTACAGATGTCTCCAAGTGCAAATCCGTGTAAAAATAGATTGAGAAGTAGAAAAACTCCAAGTCACTTGACGAAGCAAAAAAAAATGTAATTGGATATGTAGTGTGTTAGTAATAACCACTGCGGTGTTCTAGTAGCAAAACCGGACCCTTCGCCCCGGCAAGTAACTCTGATTGGATTCGGAAGAACCTAGACGAACCTTAAGCCACTTGCACTCTTGAGATACTACTGAAAGGATCAAGAGAACCAGGGATGAAAGTAATCACGAGGTGATTACTACAGTGGATATGTTGTGTCTGCTGTGGGACTTAACTCCTCTCACAAGAAAGGACCTAAGCGATCCGTCGCAGTGACTGCTCAGTAGCCGGACTTCTTGACGAGAGCGAGAAACTGGCAACAAGTATCAAACCGCACGAGTTCCACGACACAGACAGTGGAAGCTACTTGCAGGATTCAATAAGATGGATATGAAGGAGATGTGTTGCGTTTGTTAAGACAACAACAACAACAACAGTATATTAATGGTGTTGTTAGAGAGTAGAATCAGTCACTGAATTACCATATCGCTAACTTTAAGTACGCTGATAACGAGTAATGTTAGCCAAATTCCGTTATCGGGGAACCGCGATAACACCTGACCTTGGCTTATTGTTAGGCTTAGTGATATGACGAGGCACGTGACATTAGTAGTTAGTATACTTGCACGTGACATTTGTAATCTGTTACCTGCTTTCCTTATATAAATCTGGGTGTATCTGCATGAGTACGTAACGTTAATCAGATACAGTAGGCCTAATTGCGCATTTGTTGGGGCACATACAACTTGATACAAGTGGCACTGTGGCCCCCACATAGTTCGGATAGGAAGATGGACTGCTACGATATCGGTCGCGACTGCTCGTATTTTGAGAATTGGTTCTGTCTCTAGTCATATAATTCGTATATGCTAATAATAACTTTTACTACGGTGGTAGTATAATATGCTAATAATAACTTTTACTACGGTGGTAGTATAATATACCGATCACGCGTACGCGCGCGTAATTATAATAACTAACTAACATGTACGTACATATGACAAATTAAAGCTGTACTTAAGCTTATAGTTATATAGGCGCGTAGTACATGCTAACTCGCTCATGGTCGCTTGATTCACTACTACGAAAGTTATTAAACGCGAACCCCTTGTTAACACGCTATAGTAGTCCCAATAATTCCATTGGGTATTTATTTATAATGGTATAATTCAACTTTACTACAGTTTTGCTGAGTGCGTTAACCTCCACTAACACCTAAGGTATCGGCAGCAAAAGGTACAACAGCAGCTGATGATAGAAGAAACCGACTTTTGGCAGCAATCCGAAAGTCACAATCATTCTTCTCGCTAAAGGAGCTTGAAACCCAGGTGGCGAAATCCGCTGGAGTTCCTGGGATCCAAGTGAAGCAGATTGTCAAAGAGCTGGTTGATGATAATCAGGTCACATGCGAGAAGATTGGCACTGGGTGCTACTATTGGAGCTTTGCTGACTCCATTAACAGTCAGCTCAAAGCCCAAATAGCGACTCAAAAGGAGAACATCACAGCCCTTGAACTCAAGGTTTTAGAGTTGCAGAAGCAATTGGAGGAAGAAACTAAGTTGCGAGATCCGTCAAGACTTGTAAGTATATACTGATATTGGTTTCTTTAATTTTCTTTTCCTCGGCGAGCGCTCTAGAGATCTTCCGACGAACGGCTGCCTTCCCACTCCCGATGCTGGATTTATCTATCTACGCTTTCCCCGCGTATGGGGGTTGTTTTTTTCCCTCAGAACTGAGCTGTCGATCTCAATTGGCACATATGTGCCTTTTGGACGTCTTTCATTCTTGAAGCAGAGTTTTGGCCAGACATCTTCTGGGCTATCTCCAAGATTTCCAGTCAAAGCACAACGGATTGAGCCTTGTACGTGGTTACCTTATTAAGGAAAGTATGCGTGTCCAGCGCTTCATGCGTATGCGTCGAGAGTTTTTTGTTTTATTCTACCTACGGCATGCTGCAGAAATCTCAATTAAGACCGGGAGGGGAGGTTAGCGCGTCAATTTGTCTTAATTAGCGTCGACGAGATCTAGGTACTAGCTAGTGCCGCTATAGGTATAGGTATAGCTATAGCTATAGCTAATGCCAACCATGCTAGACACCTGCTAGTACGTCTAGCGCTACGCATGTTGCATATATGCTCCGCGATCTCAACGGGTGCACATGGGTCCCCATGCGCCCCCGGACCTAACAAGGTTGCATTGGATGGATATATCGTATGAGAATCGTGCTTTTAATATCAATTGATTCTCGATCGAGTTTCCAGATCTTCCTTCTTGCCGATATGAGATCGATCCATGATTCCTATATTTTATGATGTACAGCAGCAGTAACGTTATCTAACATTGTACGCGCGGGAAATACGTGCTTCTCGCAGGCTTGGAATACGAAGTCGTCATACGGATAAGTGGGGAATATATTATATTTGACAGAATTGCAAGAGCCGTTGCAATTGGGTGAGCGAGCGATCCGATTGCTTGTTGTTTTAAAAGATGCAAAAACTTTTTTCGCCTTGTTAATAGATTTCCTCTTATCTTCACCTTCATTGGTGGGACTAGTAGTACATGCTACTAATAGCTATAGCTATAGACTTTGGTTCCTGGTTTACGCGAGGTGGGAAAAAAGTAATTAAAGAAAAAAAAAAAAAAAAAGTTTCACGATAGCACGAAATTTCTCCGCCATTTTCTTTTTTAGACTGATCGAGAGACTAAACTTGTTACGTTACAGGATCAGCTTAAGAGCCTTGAGGCCATGAAAAATAACCACCGATCATCGATGAATCTCAGCATAACCGCATACTCTGACGTAAAATCCAAAGTGGAGCAGCTGAAGCGTCTCAACGAGATCCAGTTAGATAATTTGAACACCTTGATTCAATATCTGTGCTCACTGGGCTCGCTGAGTATGGATGCTGTTTGCCAGCACTTTGGAATTAGTCCAGAGGAACTAGACGAATGAGATTATTTCTGATCTTAGTATTTTTTTTTCTATTTAGGTCTGGGTATGCATGTTATAGCATAACTATAGTTCTATGCTATATTAAGTCGAAGGATAATTTTTCAATTCTGTTATTAGCGGTTCAGAACCGACGTATATTAAAATCATAAGTAATAATATCTTTTGGTTATTATGTTATATTATCAATAATTTATTATGCAATTTTGTCATTAATTTGAACTATTCAGGCTTTCTTTGGTTTTCGTATTTTGTCGTTATTATGCTTGTGTCCATGACCATGATGGCCATGGTGCGTGTGAACTCTCATATGCTGAGTAAGATTGTCAGATCTAGAAAACTTTTTGGAACATTGATTGCACTGGTAAGGTTTCTCGCGGGTATGCAATGACCTATAATGTCTTTTTAAATGCTCTTGTCTTCTGAACCTTCTGTCACAAACATCACATACAAAATTCTTAGGCTTACCATCATCTTCGTCATCTTCCTCGTAGTCATCTACTGGTGCAACCTTTCTAGTTCTTTTTCTTTTTGGTACAACAGTATCAGTTTTATCAACTGGTTGTATCTTATTAATATCAGAATTGATATCTGAGTTAGTGGTCTTCTCGACCTTTTGAGCTATCGTAACATTTAATTTTTGGTATTCGTCATTTGAAGTATTTTCAACGTGGTGATTGTTACCATGATCGCAACTATCAACTTCATTGTTGCTATCATTTTTTTCTCCTTTAATGGTTGGAATTGAAAGAGGTGAGACCGGCTCTTCCTCTTGTATTTTCGGTTTGCGACCTCTTTTCTTTGGCGCAGGTACATGCAATTTATCATCAGCAATAAGAGCTTTCTTTGGTGGTCTACCCGGTTTAACAGTTGGTTCATCATCAGCCGACTTTCTTTTCCGGTATTTCCGCTTTGGCTTAATAATAGGTTCTGTTTCAGCCACAGGAGATTGTTCATTTTTTGTAGTTTCAGCTTCTGCATGATCCTGTAACGTATAACAATCAAAATTAGGAGTTCTTGGAGTCTCCTCCTTATGATTTATTATTTCTAAAGGTTGAGTAGAGACACTAGTTGACACTCTATCGTAATGATGATCCCCAGGATACATTTCAGACATCATCAGACCTTCATCTTCTGTATCTGAATCTAAGCTCCTTCTATTAGCGGTGAGTTGTAAAGATTTAGGGTCACAGAAAGACACCCTTGATACAACAGAACTATGATGCAAAATATCTTGAGAAGGAACCAAAGTTTCATCTGCCGAGGGAGATGATGATGCAGAATGCTCAAAGAGAAACATGTCACTAGAGTGTACCATTTGGGGTAGATGATGCTGGGGGATACTATGATCAAATGAAACAGAAGGATATTCTTCTTCTGGGGAAGGAAGCGGATAAACAGAAGCATGATGAGTATGCACGTACTCCGCCGTATTCTGACTCATAGAGTCTAAGAACCCATGTGCAGATACGACAGATGACTTGAACGTGAGTTCTCTCATTTGATTGTGAGGCTCAACGTATCCCTCAAAGCTCTGATGTGGGGACAATTGGCTAGTTTCAGATACCGTAGAAACCGGCGAAGGGACCGAAAAAGTATAATCTAACGGCGAAACTACCATGCTAGACCTTGAGTTAGCGTCAGAATTTGCAGAAAGAAAATTCATGTGGCTACTTTGGGGCCCATCGTGAGGTTGGTGGGGCTCTTCGTACATATGAAAAGCCTCAACATGCTGGTGATGATGATGATGATGATGATGATGATTACGATGATGAGGGTGATGATGGCTGGTTCTCCCAGTAACCACGTAATCTAGAGGCTGATGAAATCTTGGGTTGTCTGCCGGACTAGTAGTAACACTCCCAGCCACTAAAGCAATTGGGTCCACTTCATCATCGTATTCATTATCCCAAAATTGCATTGGTTGTTTTGCTCCAGAATGAGGCACATAATACGACACTGGCGACCTAGTGGTTGCTTCGGACATGTAATACAAGACCATTGTAAAATGAGCCGTGGTGTATTGGATAGCAGAAGGTCAAGGCAAGACCTAGAGAAGAAAAAAAGAAAAAGAAAAAGAAAAAAAAAGCAGATAAGTAATAAGATTAAAGGATAACCAGGGAATAGGCGAAATGACAGACTGGGGTGAGTTAAGGAGAGAGTGCTTCAAACGAGCGAAGTTCGAAGAAAAGGGCTTGCTTGAAAAAAGCAGAGTGTGAGAACGAAGAAGGTGAAAGGTTTTGGGACCAAGGGGAGACGATGGATATTTATCATATCTCTCGAGGTCGAGTCAACCGCGATGTGCGATGCTATAACCACGATGCAGGAGAGAAAAGATGATTACAGGCCTGGTACCAAATGGGAAAGCACATCATCTGAACTGATTTAGCATATCCAAACATATGTATAATATATTATGCATCATCCTAGCCGCAGGAGAGATTAAACCCACTCAGTAATTACCTATAAGTTTTGAAAAAGAAAACAGCTACCAGCAATGAAAACCGTAATTCCAAAACTCTATGTCCCACTACGTGTATCTCTTCCCACTAAACTATAGCTTCGAGACCAGGCCCATAGCTACTTTATTTGAATATCCGAACCAAGAGCTCTAATTCCGGAACTCAGCGCTTTAAAGCAATATGTAAAAAAAAGGCGCGGGTAGCTGCTTCTGATCGAGATCTTGAATGACCTGAGATCAGAGCTAGCTCGAACGTTGCATCAATGGCCCAAAAAGGCACCTGAATCCACTAGGAATTAAATGAAATTTCAATTAAAAGAAACCAACAATGAGATTTGATCGCGCGCGTCTAAAATGGTAAAATAGTAAGATCGGCCGCATAAAACAAATCATGGCCACAAAAAAGAAAATAGTGAAAAATTTAAATTATTATTTCTTTTTTTTTTAAAAAAAAATACTCACAAAAAGTAATTGCCCTGCCGATCTCTTCAAGTATGCAATGGGAGGGGGAAGGAAGAGGAGAGAGGAAGAGAAATGGCTACAGCTGCTACGTATATGCAGATGGCAAACTTCAACGCGCGCGCTTAGCGATATGGGTACGAACGGGAACTTAAGAGGAGGAAGTTACAATGATGGATAAGTAAATTTTTGCCGAGCTCGTTCGGCTGTGTAGTAACTTAAATTAAAATAGTTCATAAGGGTAACGTTATGAAATAGGTTTCTACATGAGGAATAGCGCGTAAGGTTAAACTTTTTTTTTGAGTGATAGTAAAGTTACAGGAGGTTTCTTATGAAATTAAAATCTAGTGTTAGATCAAATCTATTTTAGTCTAACGGCACGTACACGGGTCAACAGTCCTGTAGGCTCGACATGTCTGTCATGTCTTGGGACATAACTATCTGCAGGCTTGACGATCGCTGAGTGAAGTGGCCGGATATCGATACGAATGATGGTACCAGTACTGGAAACATTGGGACGGCATGGCATCTCTGTGATACTATAAGTTTACTCCAGTCTTTCATGGGAGGGGGTTTACGGCTCCAAATCCTGAGATCAAATTCAGTGGCTAAACGGCTGCCACCTCTCTCGTACCGGTACGGAATCACTCGAATAGGGATAACCTAACTTTACATATGCAGTGTTTACCGATAAACACGTTATTCAGTCCAAGGTTTGAGCCAGGTGCAACCAGGCTGCATATGAGTATTACCTAGAATAGACAGGGTGCAATGTAAAAGGTGGACGGTTTATATGTCGGGGATGCGTATATATGTGTGCGCAGCCATGGTCATTAATGCGTTGTACATGTACGCGCGGGAAAGCAGGCAGGTGTAGGTTAACATGGCATATAGAAATGTGGGTACGTGCAGAGTAGAAAGTGAACCAGGAAAGCTCGGTTGCCCATGGGTCAATTGATTCGGAGTGCCGTTTGGATGACGGTATTAGAAGAAAACTCTTGGTTTTGTAGCATGTAAATGGGTTGATTTTGACTTCTAGCTAAATTTTTGTCATTTTTGGGTTTCGCTACTGGATTGGTTGGACAGATGGGGAACCAGTTATACCCAGTTAGATAAATACTTCTGTATCAATTATGCTCACTTTATTTGCCAACAGTACTCAAGTAGTCAATAATTCTGCAATTCCATTTTCCCGAATTGTTCCTATGCCACCTTCACCCTCGTACATTTTCAGTACTACTGTGCTCAGTTGATAGTAAGGATCATAAGTCTGGATAAAGTCATTAAACCGTTAGTCAATGAGGTACTTAAGCAAGCATTGCACCTGATATCTCGGATAATGGCATAACCGTGCGTCAATGAGGCGTCATTAAGCGCATGTTCAAATCATATTGTACTAAGGACTTGTATGATTAACCTTTCGTTCAATATCACCTGGTCTGTTTGCGCTCAGCAATTTAGAATATGCAGCAGCAGTCCCTGCAAGCGGTGGATTTGAACAGATATAGATCGAGAGTATATATAAATTTATACGTTTTTTAATGCCGTGACTAGATACTTTTTATACGGTTATGTGAGATGAAAGCAAGACGCTGTGTTGTCAGCATTGTGCATAGCATTAGGTTCGGGTAGCCACCTTAACAGCGCTGGCTATATATGACCACCATGATGAATCTAGCATATATATTCATAAAAGCAGATGGAGATATTGAGGATAGTTGGTTCGTGAGATACTTATAAAATAAATATTTCACATGCCATTCTGCTGCAGAGCATACATGTGTTCACCTGCGTGCAAAAGCCAATTGCTTGACTGAAGGTCTTCTTCTGTTGGGGCCGTACCAGTTATACACACAGCTTTATACCGTTTGTATCGAGTACAAGATGACCTTTGCATCGTTTAAATAGTTACATTCTACACAGAATCTACCCATGAACCGTTTAAATTGAAACGTCATACGAAGTAAATACCCGTTGGACTGCACGTCCCGGATCGTCCGAGGCCGCCTTACCAGATGACTTGCAGGCGATAAATCTCATCAATTGGCTAGATCTCACATCTTATTCTGCGATATTGGGCGTTAGCGGCATCGCAGGAACTCATCTCCAGCTGGATAGTGCGTCAGCCTTGACGTATCCAGATTCAGAGAGTCTTACCAAGGGCCACCAAGAGATAAACAAGCGATTTTGACAAAGCTTGGATCTGAAGGAGAACATAAACACCTTGATGCGTTTAGGCTTATAGGCGTCATGGACTATATATACGTACGGCCCCAAACTTTAGGTCTCGAGTCAATCGGCCCCACAATTAATATTGTACGTATACGTTATAATATAATATAATAATATAATAATATTGCAAATCTCACTGATGCGTAGATATAGAGTTGCATATAGATCTTCACCGGTGATCGATTTGACAACAATTATTATAATATATTAATATGAAAATAATATTGTTACAATATAATAATAGCCCATCGGTGATTAAATAATATTTTTTTTTCCAATCGATTGTGTTTGGCTGAGCGATATCGATAGACCTAATTATTAATCATCATCATGATGAGCCATGCGGGACTTATTACCAAGGGCTTCAATTTTTACAAATCTTGTAGAGTTTGTCATTGAACGACCCGACAGGACAAACCATCAGAATAAACCTTTCAATGAGCTAGCTGAGCGATAGATTAAGCAGAGTTTACCAGCTGTAATTCTTAAATATAAGATTATACAGCGGTGCTTTTATTTGCATGGCAGATCGGACAAACCGCAGCATACTGGAGGCCTCGTTTATCGCATGCATGTTAGATAATAACATATGCGAATTGTCTCGATGATTACAGGCCTCCTTGGCAAAGCAGTCGTATATCTACCTAGATTCCCGAGGAATTTTCATTGGAAAGATAGTTGCCATGAGAAAATTGTTTGAATATAGGAGGAGATAGCTACCGAGCAGTGAAATATGTAGACAGATCTGGCCACTTGAGCAAGCGCATGTTAATTTTAGCTTGAGGATCTAAGGATATATATATATGTTATGTTATGTTTAGCCGTTGGATATACCGACGGCTAATCTCAACGTTGACAACTCGTGTCTCGTATATACACAGCTAGTGCTGCCAAAACGTTCCTATAACATTATATTATCGTGTTAATTGTTTTATAGTATTGTATTATATAGCGCTATATATATATCTGCAAGATGCATCGTTACATGTGCAGAATGCAAGCCATGCGTACCTGCAGAGGTGGTAACGCGCTTGTATAGCTATATATAAATATAAATATATTATTATATTAATATTTATAGTAAGTAAGTACGAATTGGGCGAAATTCTGTCCTAAAACGGACAGTCATCAAAGTCTAATAAGGCTTATTATGTAAGTTGCATTGCTGATCTTGAGGTAAATTTAGTCTAAGCATGCAAGCACACGCGTACCTTATGCAGCTTAATCCAATTAATATATCAAGATCAGCGATTATCTGACGCGTGTTTGTGGCCTTATCGAGATAAGATCTCCAAACAAAGATCGATCGTTCGAATATATTGAAACGTTGCATGCGTATCTATTAAAAGTGTACCTTTAGGTCCACAGCGTAGCGTACAATGCCGTACATTAGCCCCGGCTAGACTGGGGAGTCTGTTCCAGTCTAAACGCCAGATTGATAACAACAGATCAGTAGCCCTTTTCTGATGCAAACTAAAAAACTCTTGAATATATGCTTCATGTATGACTAGAGTCTCCACGACAGAGCAACCCGTTTCATTTATGGGCCCAGCTGAAGCACTTATATATACCAATCCTTGAAGATCGCTCGCGTAAAAGCTAGATCACGTTATGCTTTAGTTATAAAGTGAGCTGTCATGCATATCCACTCAACGTACTCACTGCGCAGAACAGCGGACGCGTACTCAGCGAATGATTGGTCCGCATTACAATTGCTCGAGAATTCGAATGCGTGATGACGGACTCCCAGCTACGTCTATAACTTATTGTTTGTACCTGGCCACAAGTATTAGTCCAGAGTTTCTGTGGGGTTTAAATTGTAAACCGAGAGAGGAGAATTGTTGACCTGTGGAGCAATATCTATGCACTTGGCCTCACATATATATACCATCAATACAGCCAAGCTACGCTTTTCAGTTGACTTAGCCTATAATTACATTATAGGCGTTAAATACCACATAGTGTACCTACATAGCGTGTACTCGTAATTACTCGGAGCTCCGGATCCGAGATCTCGAGAGCTCGAGCTCTGCGCGCAGATCTCATCGTACCAATATATAAAATTGAGTCTAGAACGGGCATTACACATGTGTACAGGAACACGTTAATATTGTTATACAATATTCTACGTGATTACTTGCAGATTGTATCAATAACAATTATATTAGTTATCTACCGGTACCTCATCAGTCATACCCGAAAAATGCTTCTTGGGTTATAACATGGCGTTATATGTACGTGCCTCAATAAGTTTGGCCGAGCCACAAACTGGTTCATTGTTTCTGTACATCGCGCCCTACTTACTGCAGTGATTTATAATTATAACAGCATGCATGGTACGACTATGTTACATAAATCGTATGATCTTTCCACTGTAAGGTCCGCATTCGGAGCACTTACCATTAGCAATTAATAGCTACAGTGATGTCGCATAGTATTCTAGCTATTTAATCCCAATATATATATATTTTTTTTTAAAAAAAAAAAAAAAATCTCCGGTTTGCCAAGTAGACCGGTAAGGGGCAATCTGTTGAAAGTGGTGTTCCATTTCGGGAAAATGGCATTTAGATTAAGCAAACGTTTATTTCACAAAAATAAAAAACAAAACAGAAAAAAAAAAAACAATAATGGTTATTTGTATGTTATATGTACAATTAAAAAACAAATCAGGCATAATTAAGACCATCTATGCACCAATTTCCATTATTTGATTCTGAGAAAAAAATGCAAGTTCGTATCTTCGTAACCAATAGCATCTCACAGTAAAGACACGCTCTTATTACTGTCAAAAGATGGTGCATGTTCAGGGTCATGAACTGCACATCCGTAGCAAGTACAGGTATCCCCACATTCACATTCTCCGGGCAAAACACAAGATGCCGCATAATAAATATCCAATATATCCGAGTCAGTAGTGCCGTTGGCTGTCGTTGCAGTTGTCGCCGCGGACTCGTAAGTTTGGTTAAACCCAAATAGCTCATCTATAACTGGGATCGCAGAGTTCTCTACTGCAGTGCCGTTAGTAGTATTATCATTTGCGACTCCATTCCCATTTTTCTCCCATTCAAATGGAATTTTACTATAGTCAACAGGTTGTGAGGCTTCCTCATTCGTTATTTCTGGAAATGGCATTCTATGAGTAGGCAACATTGTACCATTCAAGTTCATAGGTGCTATCATTACGGGAACCCTTGCACTCTCCTCGACTTCTTGATGTTGATTAATAGGCTCTTTCCTATATAATCCATTTCCAACTGGAACAAACATACATCCCTCCTGTTCAACTCTAATTATTCGACCGTCATCATGACCTTCCAGCGGGCCATCTTGTTTTAATTTATTTTGTAAATCATCATGAATACGTTTGGTTTTCATTTTCAGACGCCCTCTTTTCTTGTCTATTATACTGCTATCTATTGCCACTTTGACTATACTGTCAGTTGTATCAACAATCTGTTTCGAATGTCGGCTTGGCTCTATAGTTATAACCTTGTCTTGAGACGTTGTACCCCCACCACCACAACAACTACTACTGGTTGCATGTTCTCCTTCTTTCTTAACATTAAATACATTTTCAAGCTCTGGAAGTGGTGAAACACTGGTACTATCAGAACCGTTCACAGCTTGATAACCGCCATTCCCATTAGGCATGATAGCGATCCTGACATCTCCGTCTAACGGGCGCCCACGTTTCCGTACTAGCACTAAAGGTCGGTTTTTATGATTACATGATGAAGACCGGTGTCCTCGAATGCAACTTATGCTATACAAAAACAGTCAGAAATTTTTTTACAATCAATTGACGTTCAACATACCATGAATATTTCTCTCCTTCATAAATGATCATTGTTTCACCATATCCTCTAATTATTACCTCGTCAAATATTTAATGAGCCATCTACTCTAGATCTGAGATATCTAGATAAAAATCGTGCGAACTCGTAAGTTGTTACATGCAAAGATTATCGGCACCGATGTGAAGATTTTATTCATATTCGAATCAACCAATGTACGTTTCCACTATGAATTAGTACAAAACAGCGCTGAGGAATTAACATCCAACTGAGCTGAAAGTATCCAGTCTCAAGCATGCCATTCTCGTAAAATAAAATTTTTCCCTTCTTAACATGAAAAAATACACTTCTTATTTGATGTATCATGTGATAATTTCACTTCATTAGTAAGCACAATGTACTAACATGACTAATCAGATTGCTCTTGAACAGTTTAACTTCACAATACAGTACCTGTGCTATGCGCGCGTACGTTCCGTCACATATACAAAATACCTCTACCAAATAATTATGACGAAGGGTACGGGTGCGGTGTGGTTTAGTTCCCCATCATTCCGTGGATATACGAGCATTCAAACTCACACCTAGTAGAGCTACTATAAAGATAAGTATGAGTTCTAGCAAGTTATCAACGGCTGGCCGACGGCTCATGACTGAGTATAAGCAGCTTCTCAATGATCCTCCGGAGGGTATTTCGGCAGGTCCTACCGACGAGGATAACTTTTTTGAATGGTCTTGCATGATTGTTGGGCCAGAAGGTACACCATATGAAGGAGGGTTATTCCCGGCTACGCTCTCATTTCCCAAGGACTACCCATTAAGTCCGCCGGTTATGAAGTTTACTTGTCCTATTTTCCATCCTAACGGTAAGTTTTATAATTCGCGCGTTTAAGATATATACAAACTAGAAGCATTTGGAATTGATACTAACCTATGAATAGTGTACAAAGATGGAACTGTATGCATTTCAATTCTACACCCACCGGGAGATGACCCCAATATGTATGAAACGGCTGCAGAACGATGGAGTCCCATACAGAGTGTTGAAAAGATTCTCATTAGTGTTATGAGCATGATCGCAGAGCCCAATGATGAAAGTGGTGCTAATATTGATGCAAGCGTAAGTGAAGGATGTGTTTCAATAGTTGATTTGTCAGAGACTAACATATCTTTTTTTTAGAAACTTTGGAGAGAAAACAGAGAAGAGTTCAACAAAATTGTTCGTCGTCAAGTCCGTCAAAACCTAGGGTTGTAATTGAACTTTTGGACAAAAAAAATGCATAGTCATATTATTTTTTTTAGTCTCTATTCTCATTGTTGCTTTCACTGTTGTCCTCGGTTTCCATTTCATCATCCTCGGGTTCAACGGAAAACTTAGAAAGAAGATAATTTATTATACTCTCACGATCATTTACTTCAGCTTCGTAGAATGAATCATGGCCAGCGGCGTTCTTAATAAATGGATCAGCTCCTGCTTCCGCTAAAATTTTAACTATTTCCTCTTGGTTATTGACAATGGCCCAATGCATTGGGGTATTACCAGATTCATTGACACTGTCTAGTAGTTGTTTCCTTAAATTCTCGTCATCCTTTGTAACTTCTAATAAATATTCAACCATTTCTTTATGCCCATTTGCACTTGCCATGTGAAGGGCCGTCGATCCGTTATACTCATCTTTGATTTGTACAACCAGGCTTGGATCAGCATATTCAGTGATGAACTGCTTCACGAGGTCCAAATCGCCTCCTCGAGCGTCGTATAGGAAATCTTCCTTTTGTTCTTCGGTAGGTTGTGCCATTCTCCACAATATATATCAGATCTGGAAAAAAAATTTCTAAATTTCTAAAGCTTCAACGTTAATATGTAGCTAAAGGTTTTAAAATTTCGTGGTATATACCGGCCGGTACCGGTACCGATCTCGATATATACCGCGATTGACTTCAAAACTCAAAAGAACCGGGCATGCTGTCTGAAACCATTGAATGCGGTTGCTTGAAAAATAGGAGCAATTTTGAACAGTAATTCAAGGTGAATGAGAAAGACTCACTGGAATGTCTCTGGAATCGGTTTTTAACAGCATCGAAAGTATCATAGCATCTGCATTTACTAGTCAAGATGCTATAAGGTCACTTTATAGTGGATTTTTCCCAGAGAAATCAGAGGACGTTTCGAATGAAGAAAAGCGTAAATTAACAATATTCAAATTGTTAGACTTGGTAGAAGAAATCCAAAGGTTGTCTAAAAACGAGGAAGATGCTAGAACAGATAAATCAAAAGACATTGTAACTATAAGTTTACAAGACTTGAAGACATTCAATGCTTTGGCTAATTTGATAATAGTTGAGGGTATAATGCCGTGCTTGTCGCCTAATAATGGTATTCCATTAAGTTTGCGAGGCTCAAAGTTGAAAGAACCACCTAAATTAGCTCCATCAGAAAGTCGGTCGTTTCTTGAAGATCAAATGAAACGTATATTATTGATACTTGAAACTAAAGGAGATGTGAGAGATATACTACTCCTAGGACCCTTTTGCTCCGATTTCATTAGTGCTGCTCTTGAACTGGATCATGGAAAGGAAGCTAAATGGCTTACTAGGCTTACTGCTCAAATGGAGGCATATTCATTATTATCTTATTATACAGCATTACTAAGACCAGAGGCACCCAACTGGGTCAAGGTCGCTATAACTACCCGTCTTGCTAATATACCACTAGATAGAAGAAATGACGGGGTAAGGTCATTAATAGAGTACACATCTGGACTAAGAGAAAAGGATCAAGTTACTCATCAAGATCTAGACCGGTCGGTCAAAATTCTAAGAGCTGTGCCTAGGGGTGCAACACCAGATATTTATTTCCAAAGTGTAGGAACACAATTGTTCAAAATACTTGCGCGATATTCGGGGCCGTCTGTCATTGTAACGGAACAACAGGTGAGGGATATGATATCTAGTACATTATATGTAACGGAAAAACTTGCAAATAGACATCCAGCAATTCTTGGTGTATTTTCAAACATATTCGATCCACCGAATGGTAGTACTTCAGAAAAGGATTTGACCTTGGGGATATTTGTGCTTGTTAAGATATCCGAAGAAAATGCGTCATTGATGGCGAAGTTATCTGGTCGAGTTGCTAAATATTTGTGGATATTATACGTCTATTTGGTATCATCCAAACGACCATCTGATGTTGTTAAATCTTTACTTAGTGTAATTATACCAGTCTCTGTAAACAGTATTATTTCATCCTTTTTGGATAACGGAACTGATAAATGGGTATATGGGGCTGCACCCGAGGGTGGTGTTGAAATTCGACCAAGAGAACTGTCCATTGATACAAGGGACTTATTTTCTGAACTTGACACTAGAGTAAAATTGATGTTAGATATTTTCAATGACTTGGATGAGAAGAGTACTACGACCCTTTTCGTTACAATACTGAAACAGTGGCTGGTCAAACCAGAAGAAATATTAGAAGAACAAGATCCTTTCAAGTCTTTAATTGAGCTACAATTATTGGAAGGTCTAGTTGAGCATCAGCGTGAGAAACTTTTAAAATCTCCTGGAGATATTTTCCAAGTGATATCATCGATTATTACTGGGCAAGTCACTACTTTGATTGATAAACCCCAAAATAGCATTCTAAAAATTGTTGAGGAGGAGGAACCTGATTCTGATGATGACGATTATGATTCTGATGATGAAGATGACACAAAAGCTAGCCAGTCTATATTAGATATATGCTTAACGCTAGTAGTTAACCTGGTCTCTGAAATAAATGAAGGTACGGATTCGCTTGAGAATCTTAAGCCGAAAATTGAATACATTCGGGACCATATTCCTGCATTGCAGCAAAAGGCAGCTTTAGCATTACAAGTTCTATGTGAACCAAGAAGTCAAGATGATGAAGAACCATTAACTGATTCCCAGTCAGTTTATGATAGAGCTATGACGAGTTTGAACGACTTGGAAGTACCTAATCGCGCTTATGGGTTATACTTGATTCAAAGATTAGTGGAAAAGAAGGATCCCATTATTTCTGGCAAGCAAGCTCTTGATATATTCCTTGCGCAACTGAAAGATGAAGATTCGTATATTTATTTAAACTCTATCAAGGGTATTGAAGCTATTGCTGATAGTTATGGATACGATATAGTTCTTTCCCCATTACTAGAGAAATACAGAGGTAAAGCTTCATTGGATGAAAAGCTTCGAACAGGAGAAGCATTGCTGAAATTGATTCAGCGTGATGGTTCGATAATAACTTTGGACTCGTACAAAACAATAATTTCTCAACTTATCAGTCTTATCAGCTTGAGGGACCAAAAAATTGATGATAGACTACGAATGTCTGCAATGAGTATATTGAGTCTTGCATGCGAGTTAAACCCATTAGCTTTCGTCGACAAAATGCCTGAAATCGCTGATATAGTCATTGGAATTCTGACGTTCGAAACTGGTAAAGATCAAGCAATAATGAGAAGAACGGCTTTGTACGTCATTGGATCATTGATAAAAGCTATCCCATTGAAGGAGTCAAATATCCCCCAATCCCAGATAGATACGATTATCTTACGAGTCAAAACGTGTGAACAAAATGACGGTGACGACTTGGTCAAGCTTCAAGCTGCCACTGTTCTTTCGTTGTTACGTCCGTCTTAAAAGTCTAGAAGCTCCCAGTAGTTTATAGATAATTCTAGAATAATAGTATTCTTAAAAAACCCCCCTACTGGTAGTACTGTATGATAAAATAACGTTTAATGATCAGGTAGTTAATCATATTAATATAATTTTAAAATATTGTGGAGAAGGTTCTAGATGAAGATAAGATGAACCTGATCGACATTTCAGCCGTGCATTTGAGCATGGAAATTTTACAAAATTTCGAAAAAGTTCTATAAACTTATAGGCATGGAAGTCGCTAGAAGGTTTTCAGATCAAGTTTCGAAGAAGCCACACGGAAAATATATATTTGCCCGCTTTCCCCCTTCCCCTTCATTCCTTTCTTCTTTTTTTTCTTCCCACCACACCTCAAATTTTATTCTCACTTATTTTATATTGCGCATTGGGTGCTTTGTCCTTTGAAGAATAAACGCACACTTTAATATCACACATACACAATGAGCGGAGAGAAGTCTGAGTCCTATGAGTTTCAAGCTGAGATCTCTCAGTTGATGAGTCTCATCATCAACACCGTCTACTCTAACAAGGAAATCTTCTTGCGAGAATTGATCTCTAATGCTTCAGATGCCTTGGATAAGATTCGGTATGAGGCCCTGTCAGACCCCAAGAAATTGGAGACTGAACCTGATCTTTATATCAGAATCACTCCTCACAAGGAGCAAAAAATTCTTGAGATTAGAGATACCGGTATTGGTATGACCAAGTCTGATTTGGTTAACAACTTGGGTACTATTGCCAAGTCTGGTACCAAGTCTTTCCTTATGAATGCTCTTTCTGAGGGTGCTGACGTTTCTATGATTGGTCAGTTTGGTGTTGGTTTCTATGCTTTGTTCTTGGTTGCTGACCGTGTCCAGGTTATTTCCAAGCACAATGATGATGAACAATACATTTGGGAATCATCTGCTGGTGGTAAGTTCACTGTTACTTTAGATGAGACTAATGAGAGACTTGGAAGAGGTACTCTTCTTCGACTTTTCATGAAGGAAGATCAACTTGAATATCTTGAGGAGAAGAGAATTAAGGATGTTGTCAAGAGACATTCCGAATTCGTTGCCTATCCTATTCAATTAGTTGTCACCAAGGAGGTTGAAAAGGAGGTTCCTGTTGAGGAAGAAGAGGAATCTAAGGAAGGTGATGATGACAAGAAACCTAAGATTGAAGAAGTTAAGGAAGACGAAGAAGGAGAAAAGAAGGAAAAGACTAAGAAGGTTAAGGAAACTGTTCAAGAGAATGAAGAGCTTAATAAAGTTAAGCCTCTTTGGACTAGAAACCCAAGTGATGTTACTCAAGAAGAATACAATGCCTTCTACAAGTCTATTTCTAATGATTGGGAAGATCCTCTTGCTATCAAGCATTTCAGTGTTGAAGGTCAACTTGAATTCAAGGCTATTTTGTTCGTTCCTGGTCGTGCACCATTTGATCTTTTTGAAAGCAAGAAGAAGAAGAACAATATTAAGCTTTATGTCAGACGTGTTTTCATCACTGATGATGCTGAAGAGCTTATCCCAGAATGGCTTTCATTTGTTAAGGGTGTTGTTGATTCTGAAGAATTACCATTGAACCTTTCAAGAGAAATGCTTCAACAGAATAAGATTATGAAGGTTATCAGAAAGAACTTGGTTAAGAAGTGTATTGAAACCTTCAATGAAATTTCTGAGGATCGTGAGCAATTCGATAAATTCTATGAAGCTTTCAGTAAGAATATTAAACTTGGTATTCATGAAGATTCTCAAAACAGAGCTGCTTTGGCTAAGTTGTTGAGATTCAACTCTACCAAGTCTACTGATGAGAAGACTTCATTTGCTGATTATATCACTAGAATGCCCGAACACCAGAAGAATATTTATTACATTACTGGTGAATCCATCAAGGCTGTTGAGAAATCACCTTTCTTGGATGCTCTCCGTGCCAAGAACTTTGAGGTTCTTTACTTGACTGATCCTATTGATGAATATGCCATGACTCAACTTAAGGAATATGAAGACAAGAAACTTGTTGATATCACCAAGGATTATGAACTCGAAGAGACTGAAGAAGAAAAGAAACAACGTGAGGAAGAAGAGAAGGAATTTGAGGGACTTACCAAGTCACTTAAGGAAATTCTCGGTGACACTGTTGAAAAGGTTGTTGTTTCTCATAAACTTATGGATGCACCTGCTGCTATTAGAACCGGTCAATTTGGTTGGTCAGCTAACATGGAAAGAATTATGAAGGCTCAAGCCTTGAGAGATACCTCCATGTCAGCTTATATGGCATCTAAGAAGACTTTTGAGATTTCACCAAAGTCTCCTATTATTAAGGAACTTAAGAGTAAAGTTGAAGCTGATGGTGTTCAAGATCGAACTGTTAAGGATCTTACCAACTTACTTTTCGAGACTGCTTTGTTGACTTCAGGTTTCAGTTTGGATGATCCAAGCTCATTTGCCACCAGAATCTACAGATTGATTTCTCTTGGATTGAACATTGATGAGTTGGTTAATGATAACACCACAGCTGCTGCTTCAACCGATGCTGCTGAGAATGCTGAAAACTCTGAATCCATTATGGAAGAAGTCGACTAAACTTCTTAAACTTTTGTGTTTCTTGTGAATAGGTTAGATAAAAAAATAATAATAATATATTATTAATATTTAATGTTATAACTTATACAATATTAAAATTGTTTTGTAATTACAAAATATTCATGTTATGCTTCGTAGTGCGTCGTGCGATCGATGATCCGATACCCGATTAAGGTAATTCAGGGGGTACAAATTTGTCGATCAGTTTTCTATTTTTGCTTTTTATCATTTGCATACTTGGCAACGAACGGTGATTTATGAGATCGATCTTTAACCGATTCCGTGCTTAGTAAACTAGAGTTGGGGGAATTTGCCTGTGATAAGTTAGGTGACTTACCTTGAGGCAAGTTTTCCTTAGTGCCGTTTGTGCTGCTCTGTTGTTCCTGTTGTTGCTGTTCTTGTTGCTGTTCTTGTTGCTGTTCTTGTTGCTGTTCTTGTTGCTGTTCTTGTTCTTGATGTTGTTGTTGAGGCTTTGGCTTCAACTGAGGCTCTTGCTGCTGTTTAGAGGTGAGAGTTAGAGGGTGTGAAGGCTTCGGGCGTTTTATACTTGCTACTTCCCTTGCTGATGGTTTCCGTTTAAGCGCATGCTCGCCTGATTTCCAGGCTAAGAAGAAATCAAGTATTGTCTGCTCAAAATCGCCAGTAAGGTATTGACTCTCAAATAATTCGAGAAGTACCGGCAGATTATCCATTTTATCCTTTGCATTGCCACCGTACCGCTCTTCATACTTGACCAACAGTTGTTTTATAGAATGCACAAACCGTCTTGCTGTAGGGCCATGAGGCGTGAATACACCAATAATGCCAGTAACAAATATTGACAACTTATTGTAATATGTAGGTTTCTCTCTTTGTGATGGATTATCAGTTTTAAGAAAATAGGTACCTATGGTCCTTTGATCTACACCATAATAATAATTGTCTAATAAATTTAGAACATCATCATGACTCTCTATAATACCAGTAATCACACTTTGAATCAACTTAATAAATATAGGAAACTTGAATTCAGCTGCCCATCGATTACTTGGCAAGATATCATCTAAGAAATGCGATGGCATGCATTCAAACACTTCAAATAGTTGATGTATACTCCATTCTGCCGAATCTAATAAAAGGCTAACCAGTTGAGCCACGTTATATACTTGTAGTTGCCTGTCACATGTGATACCAAACATAGTAGGGTCAGGAAAAACCAGATCATCAGGCAAAATCAAACTCGAAGTATCTAAAGCTTGTTTTAAATATCTAAATTCTCGTAGATCTTGAGAAAACTCGGACTTCATGTAGTTATTTCGTTTGTATTCATCATAGGCCTTTCTGAAATTTAAAAGATGGTCCAATCCTTTCACCTCATCTTCATAAGCTTCATTCTCATTATCGTCATTAGAAATTTCATCATATTCATTTCGGTCGTTATCAATATTCTCATGAGTTTTATTACCGGATTTTTTTGCTCCCGCTTGATATAGCTTATACACGAATGAAATCATGTCTTCACTACTCTTGACCACCGCATCACCATACTTTTGGAACAAATACACATTTATACTATCTGAATCCGTGTTGGACATTTTGGGAAATGCAGCGTTTTCGTGATATTTCTTGCAGAAGGGCGTCACCTAACTATACTCGATACTCACAGTATCTAAGATGAAGAATTTTCAATGACTATCAGTGTACACTTATATGAATATATCTCAAAACGAAAAGGCTTTGGTTGAACAGTCGACGCGAAATTCCGTTAAGCAAAAAAAAAAACGATTGATCAGCTTGGAAAATGCAGGCCTGGCTGTATTTGTCAGGGGTGTGCTAACCTTATAACCAAGCCTTATAAGTAGGTGTTTGATCAATATTTTTTAATTTCTAGATCTCTAAATGCATATGATGCATCATTATTATGATAATTGATCTCGAGCTCCCTAACATGCACATGTCACAAGAATCTATGATCTATCAACAGTTATTATAATTAGTTAATATAGCTAGCGTTAACGTTACGTTATATACGCGTTTCTCCCCCGCACTAATTAGTTATAACCGTTAACGTTATTTTGCAAGATGTACATGTAAAGTTGCTTTATAAACTGATCAAGCTCTCGTCAAAACTGATTAAATATTTATAAGTTCACAATGGTAGCGCTTGACCAGCTGAAGTTGAGCTCACAGTTCACTGAGAAACTTATCCCTGACAAGGAAGTGCCGACAATTGAAGCAGCCTCAAGGTTAGATATCGACAGTCCATTATGGCGACAAGGAAGGCTTGTTCATGGCAACTTTACATGGATTTTACCCGAATTACATGGAACCAATGAGGAATTTGAACTTGTTGGAGTATCAAAACAAGTTCTTAGTGATCTCGGTATTGACGAGGAAGAAACAAAAACTAAAAAGTTCCTGGATGTCTTCTCTGGGAAAAGTTTACTTCATGAAGGTACAGACAAGGTTATTTTCCCTTGGTCACAAGCTTATTCAGGATTTCAGTTTGGTGTATGGGCTGGCCAGCTTGGTGATGGTCGAGCAACTAGTCTTTTTGAGGTCAATACTGACAATGGCGCCCGGTATGAGGTCCAGTTAAAGGGATCAGGGTTAACTCCGTATTCCCGGTTTGGCGATGGTAAGGCAGTTTTGAGATCATCAATTCGAGAGGCATTGGGGTCAGAGGCAGTCAATGCGCTAGGAATACCTACGACTAGAGCGTTGGCCTTAGTGGCTTACCCTAATTTGAAGGCCTTACGAGATCATGGTAACGAACCTACCGCTGTTTTGACACGATTTGCTGAATCATGGATAAGAATTGGTACTTTTGACTATGCAAAAACAGCCTTGAAAGAGGATGAATTAAGAAAACTTGCTGATTATTGTATTGATATAATGCAAGTTAGCAAAAATGAAAATGATCTGAACGTTTACCGATCATTTTATAAAGAAGTGGTTCTACGAAACGCTAGGGCAGTAGGTTTATGGCAATCATATGGTCTTTTGAATGGTGTCTTGAATACTGATAATACTTCCATATTGGGACTATCAATTGATTATGGCCCATTTGCATTTATGGATACGTTTGATCCTAGCTTTACACCTAATCATGATGATGGATTATTAAGATATTCATATAAGAATGTACCTTCAGTTATATGGTGGAATTTAGAAAAGCTTTCTGATGCTATCAGTACATTATTAAAAGACGAAAACCTATCTGAACAAGATTCCCAATCAGAATTTGAAAAATTCGTTGGTGAAACCAGAGAACTGTATATTAAATCATTTAGGAAAGTATATTTCGATAAAATGAGAGAACGATTGGTACTTTATACTGAAAATGAAGATGATTTTGATAAATTGCTTACTCCATTACTAGAAACACTTGATGATTGTGGAATTGGGTATAATAGATTTTTTAGAACATTAGGTGATACTCCTAAGGATAAATTTATTCAAAATGTAAAAAAATTCTTACCACAAGTTTTATCAATTGAAAGGCCTTTATATTCAGGCTTAGATGCTGAAAGAGTTCTTTGTGATTGGTTCAAATTGTATAAAGACAGACTTGATTCAGAAGAAACAAAGCTTACCGATGAACAGAGAAAGACAAATAGTAGGAAAGTTAATCCGAAGTTTGTATTGCATACTTGGATAATGGATGAAGTAATTGAAAAGGCTACAAAAAGAGATTATGAATTGTTCAATATTGTATTAAAGATGAGTACTGAGCCGTTTAATGAAACTTGGGGTTACCCAGAATTGGAAGAAAGGTACTTGGGCGAAACTCCTAAAGACTGCAGAGGTCTTCAATGCTCGTGTAGTAGCTAATTGTATTTATTATAATTTTATGGGTTATAACCTGGGGTACTTAAAAATTTTGTGGGGTAAGCCGCACGTGATTTAAACAATCCGATTGGCCAAAATTATTCCATGATTCCTTAAGCTTCCAAAACCAATTTGTTGGAACTCTCCATATAAGTTGGAGACATATTGGTATCGTTGTATAGAGATTTTCAAGGGCTATGTAATGAATCTAGTCTTGGGAATTTCAGCAGGCTGTACGATAATTGGTGTGCACCCGCCGTATTTTATATGATAAATAGTCAAATTGATACAAGCCAGTGTCAAACCTTATAGCCATAGAATCCATGTAATTGCAACATGTACAAAATCTATTCTTCCAGTTAAATATTAGAATTGATCGTGACTCACCTGGAAATATTTTACAATTGATGGCGTTGCCCGTTCAAATATCGATATCGATGCGCGTTAATTTATCGCGCTCAAGCTCGGCGATATCGATAACTATAACAACTAGCTAGAAGGCTACAGCAGTATCACCAGCTGGAACTGGTTTAACAACAAAGAACATTACTTCCAATGGAATAATTTACCAACAAGTTAGAAAAGGGAAAATGTATTTATGGTTGAATGTGCTAACGTCGCTTTGCGCGTTTGGTGGTATTGTGATATCATTAATATCCATTTTGCTTCATCTAAAGAATTATCGTAAACCAATGGACCAACGATTAATTGTACGTATTCAATTATTATTACCATTATATGCATTATCATCATGGTTAAGTTTACATGGAAGCATTTTGGGATCAATTCTAGTTCCAATTAGGGAAATATATGAAGCATTTGTGATTTATACATTTTTCACATTATTAACAAATTTACTTGGAGGTGAACGAGATATTATTATATCAACAAGTGGACGTGAACCTAAATCACAATTATGGCCATTTCAAAATATTCTTGAAAGGGTTGATATAAGTGATCCGTATACATTTTTAGCCATTAAACGGGGTATTTTACAATATACATGGATTAAACCTTTATTAGCATTAGCATCAGCTTTATTAAGTTCAACAAATTCATTTAAAAATCATGATATATCACTATTTTCGCCTTATTTATGGATTGGTATCATTTATAACGTGAGTATAACCATTTCATTATACTCATTGGCATTATTTTGGCATTGTTTATGGTCAGATCTTTCTCCTTATAGGCCTTTACCGAAATTTCTTTGTATTAAAATTATAATCTTTTTTTCTTATTGGCAAGGAGTTGTTTTAGGTATTGGTGTATACTTGGGCTATTTGTCTGATAAAGGTGACGGATTAACTGCACAATCAATACAAGATAGTTTGATGTGTATTGAAATGTTGGGGTTTGCAATTGGACATTGGTATGCATTTAGTTATCAAGATTATTCAACTACTGAAATGATCGGATTTGCAAGATTACCAGTTTACTATGCTATACGTGATGCATTTGGATGTGTTGACTTGTTAGTAGATTTTTGGTCAACGTTTTTGGGTGATTCATATGGTTATAGACAATTTGATTCCGTTGAAGCTTTACTTGATCATCCATTAAGTAAATCTCGTGAAGCAAGAATAAGAGCAGGATTACGGTATCAAAATGGAGGACGGTCAAAGTACTGGTTACCCAAATCATCTAGTCGTAAACGAGGATTAAACTCATCAACAACTAATTATAATACAATGTCAGAAGGATCACCTTCACCACCTCCAGGATCAGCAGCATCAGTGATATTACCTGAAGATGATCAAGATAAAATTGAATTTGAACGAGGCTTAGAGTCAGATGAAAGTTTATACTATCAAGCACGGAAACTTCCATATGGTGATTACAATTATCCAGTTATAACTGTACGTGAAAGCATACCACAGTATACCCCGTTGATTAATGATACACGACGTACCATTGATACGGGATTACGCGAAGAGTACGATAGTTTTGATCCATATTAAATGTATAGTAATAATGATATAATAAAAAAAATGCAATATTAAAATACAACAAAAATAACTCGTTATGGGGGAAAAAAAAATAAAATAAAACAAAAATGCTAGTTTATTTCTTCTTGTAATGCACGTCGTCGAAGTATTTCCTGCACTTCTAATTCAAAATCTGCACTTGTTTTGCGTCGTGTCTTGTTACGAATAGCTTCCTTGATTTTATCTCGTTTCCTATTCGTAGGAGGAGGAGGAACAATAACAGATCTAGATGGTTCATATCCACCAGTTGCAGCACTACCAGCTCTTGACCGGCCATACATAGTATTCATTGGAGTTGTACTATGAGACGTGCTTAATGATCCAATAGTACTTACACTTGACCTTGAAGCATGGATTGAACTTCTTTTATTTTGATCAAGCCATTTAGGCCAATGTTTGCGTAATAGGATTTTACCAACAAGTGATCGTTCATTATCAATAGGTTGTTCCCAACCTTGATGCAAATCATCATAAGCTTCTTCTTCTAATCGTTGTCTTATCAATGGATCCTTTTCAAGAATTTGAAATGTATCAGTATCAGTTGGAAGTACTTTACCTCTTACAAGTCTTATAATCAACTCTAACGTCACTGATGCAGAATAAATTGCCAATATTGTAGCCCAAAATAATAATTCTGTACCAAAATGATCAAAGATTCCTTCCGATACTAAATAAATCTTGGAAGGCTTTTTAGAATAAATATAAGCCAAAAATAAATTCCAACACATCCAACCACCAAATGATGCTACTATTGTTACAACATTAGTAATAGTAATCAAATGCATTTCAAGCAATTGTAACTTGGTAGTTATCAATGCAACAACAACTGTAAATGAAATAACTCCTAATGGATATAATGTATTGTCCTTTAAAGTGAATACTCCAAATATATAAAAATCCAAAAATGAAATCAAAACACTTTGAGAACTTGCTACAATCATCCATCCTAAAAATAATAATAATCCAAACCCTTCATTTCGTTGACCTTTAGTATATAACTCCGGTACTGCCACTAAAGTTGCTGGTGATAAATCTTGTTCAAAAATACCAATACATAATACTGGTAATGATGTAAATAAAGTATTAAACATTGATAATGACCAAGATTCATAAAGTGAAGTACCAGTAAACATTGTATTTCTTTGGAAAATTGCTTGAGTTAAATAAAACATAAATTCCTTATAAAAAGTTCCAACAACATATTTACAAGTTCGAATATAATTCCATCTACCATGAACCAATAATAATTTAACCAAATATCTAAATTGAGCAATTGAATAATCAGATGATCTTGCAGCTTGTAACCCTTCTTTACCAGTTATACCTATACCAACATCAGCACTTTGAATCATTGCTATATCATTAGCGCCATCCCCAATTGCTAATGTGATTGCAGATTTGACCTTTTTCCGAACAGCTTTAACCATTGCTGCCTTTTGTGAAGGACTGGCTCTACAACATATAACTGAATCAGCTTTAACTCCTAAATCAATAAATAATGCAGTCAAAGTAACATCTCGTTGAACTTCACCAAGAGTAGTACCATCAATTACAACCACACAATGAGCAACTTTACCACCATCAAGTTCAAGCATTGCTGCAGCCATTTTACCAGCTATATCACCTTCATCTGATCTTAAAACTACAACTGTTGAATAATCTTTAATCAATCGACATGAATACCCTATATTGATTGCAGTTTCTCGTTTATCACCAGTTAACATCCATAATTTAATATTGGCTCTTCTCAATTTATCAATTGTTTCAGGTACTCCTTCTTGTAATTTATCTTCAATAGCTGTAGCACCACATAATTCAAATTCATGTTCAATCATTTCACCAACTTTTTCAATCTTTTCTTGACGATCAATTAAACTTGTTCTTGCATCTTTATAAAGTTTGATCCAATTATTATATTCTTCTTTATCCAACCATCGATAAGCATACATAAGAGTACGTAAACCTTCAGTTGAAAATTCTTCAATATGTTCCAAAGTACGTTCCATAACATATGATTCATTTAATGCTAAATGATCATCAATAACTAATTCTTCATGAGGATCCATACTTGAACTTGTTGCTACTGCTGGAGATGATGGTGATTCAGATGATGGTGAACCTTGAACTTGACGTTGTCTAGCTAAAGTGAATGATCTTCTTGAAGATTCAGCGATTTGTTCAATTTCATCATCTTGATGAGCTCTTTGTAAATGCGAATCTAAAGAAGCAAGTGCTTGACGACGATCAATATTTAAACTTGGTCTAGAAAGACTTAATCTACCAGGACCATCTTCACTTAATCTATTTTTATCATGTAAACTTGACATTGAATTTCTTGCAATAACAACATCAGCTTCAGCAGCTTTTCTCATCAAGCTTTGTTTAGAGATTTCTTCTGCTTTTTCCATTGCCATTTTAGATGATTTTAGTCGTTCCATTATAATATTATCAGCACCTTTACACAATGCAGCAATTCTACCATCAGGAAATTTAACAACAATAGTCATTCGTTTTCTTGAACTTGAAAATTCAATAGATTCTAAAACCTCATAAACTTCATCTACTGGACCTGAATCAAACCCATTAGGATAAGTACGAATAGTCATTGAAGTATGATTTCTATCAATCATAATGAATCCTAAATCTCTTGCTGCAGAGATTAATGATAATTCATCAGGTGAAGCTGCTTGATAACTTAAATCATCAATTTCAATTTGACCATTTTCTAAAACTCGTTTAGTACCAATTTCAGGTATACATGAATGACATAATGCCATTGTTAATATAAAAAATTTAGCCTTTCTTGAATAAACCGAATTAGGATGAGTTAAAATATATTCCAATAATTCTAAAGTAGATGGTGAATGTTGTACTCTACTAGGATTAGCAGTTGATTTCCATGTTGTACTAGTAACTGTTCGTTTTAATGATCGAACACTAGCCATACTAGGTCTTCCATTTATAGCCACTCCTCCATTATTACTAGAATTATCAATAGATTTTCTAGGCAAGGCTACAACTTGACGTAGAATCATATCAGTACTTGTTCTTGGTAAATGATCAGTAGCCATCTCAATGGATTGTCTTGTTCGAAGTTGATTCATTGAACCTGCCTTTCTTGGAGTTTTATCTGTATTTTCATTAGAACTATTAATTGGAGTTATTGCCGTAGATAGAATTTTAGTGGTAGTTGTTGATTTCTTTTTAGCTCGTTGATATAATAATTCCTCTGAATTACCAAGTTTTATATCCAAATCATGTAACCATGAATAACCTGCTACTGTAAATTTTCTGAAAATCATAACATTATCAGTAAGTGTACCAGTTTTATCACTAAAGATATAAGAAACTTGACCCAATTCTTCATTAATTGATGCAGTTCGTGCTTCACATGGAGTATTACTAGCCGCATCATACATATCAATATCTTGTTGTAACATTACTATTTGAAAGACTTTAATAATTTCCATTGAAACATATAATGATAAAGGAATCAAAGTATTAAACATAATAATAAATCCCATCATATTAGGTACCCAGCCAACTTCATTATCTTTAAGATACCACATTTTATTACCACTAGTAACATAATAAACTTTACAAGCCACTGCACAAAAGATTGATAGCAAAAGTACAAATGCAACCATAAACATTACAATTTTATTAACTTTTGATTGTAATCTTGGAGCTTTTGATCTTGGATTTTGAATTGCATTCATTCTAATTTTAGATTCTTCTCCTGAAAATACAACCAATCCTAATATCGAAGGAGTATTTCTTAAAATACTACCTCTATAAATAACATGATCAGATGATAAAGGATAATTTTGACCATCAATTGTTGCAGTAGCTTTAAAGTTATAAAGATCTAAATTAGGATCTTCAACTAATACTGAAGCTTTTAATACTGCTAATTTTTCAGGAGTATTTGAACGTTCAGCAAATTCATGTAATACTTGTCTACTTTTTAAATTTGTTTCACCATCAAGGGCCATTGTTTCCACATAAGAAATTCCTTCTTCACCTTCACTATGTAATAAGATAATATCAGCAGGTACCCAATCATTTTGTTCCAATTTAATTACGTCACCAACTCTTAAATTACTCCATAAAACTGTTTGATATTTTATAGGCCCACTATCAGTAAATTCATTAGAATTTTCAGTTGAATTTGACCCAGTTCGATTTATTGAAGAATTCATTGGATGAGCTTCATAATCAACATTTAATTCAGCAACTTTAACTTCACGACTATTTTCAGTTTTATCTTGACGATGTCTACGCCAATCATCAAATCCTTCTCTACCCATTGATATAGACATGAAAATCAATAAAGGAATAATCGTGGTATAACTACCAGTAGTTGACCAAGATGGAATCATTTGTAATATAGATACAAATAAAAAATATAGATTTGCCAATTTTGAAAATTGATAAATTAATTGTCTTGGTAAAAAATTGTATGGAGTATAAATTGATGATGTGATATGATTGTCAACGTATGGCCTGCCAGTACGTTCATCAATAAGTAATTGTCGTTTATGAGGTATTTGTATAGGGATATTTCTACCACCTTTAGAAGGAGGTGCATGTTTTTTCCTTAAAATAAAATCACTAACCATACCAAAAGTTTGTATAACACCATCTTTGAACTTTTTAGCTCTTGGTCTTGAACTAAGTGCCCATGATGAATAATTTGGTAACATTTGTGATGCCATACTTGGCTTTTGTTGTTGTTGAGATTTCTTATTTTGTTGTTGATTATCATCTTGTAAAATAATATCACCATATTGAGTTTCACTTTGTCTATTCAATCTGAAACTATGTCTTGATAATCTTGGACTTCTTGTACCACTAGTTTCACCATTTTGATCATCAAAATCATATATGCTATTATCAGATCTACCAGCATGTTCTTCAATTAAAACATCGTCGATTTTTTTATTCATCCGTTTAGGTGATTCAGGTATAGGTTGTTCCGTCATTTCAATAGGAGAAGTTCCAGGTTCATGGGAATGAATATTGTTAGTATTATTCATATTCCGATTGAAAATTTGGGACCTCAAACTATACCCTCTTTCACGTCTTCGTGATGAATTTGGTGGTGATGGAGGTGATGACCGTTGATTAGATAATATACTACCACTTCCACCATTTGGACCACTCACTGGAGCAGATTGCGGGCCACTAAGTTCATTATCATCCAATAATGACAAATGACTATTGGTTCTTGTATCTAATGCAGGTAATAGAACCCTGTCTCTTGTATTATCTCTAGATGATCTCGTAGTGGTCGTCCGTTCATCCAAACTTGACCGACTCAGTGCCCACGGTATGGCAGTATCATTGGAAGATGGCGAGTGGTCTTCACTCCGCCGCGTCCTATCTCCATTCATCTAAAAAGGGTTAGTTATCAAAAACACGGGAAATGACAATTACATGGTATACTTACTTGTGAATGAGTCCTCAAAATGACCGTAAACTATCCCCCCCAGGACTTTTATTTTATTCCTGATAATTCTTGTCTGACCTCTACCAAATAAAACCTATGAAACCACTCTGTCGCTGAAGCCCTAAATGGGAGGTCTCTCCTAATAGAAAAAGAAAAGATATCAAAGGGGAAAAGATAATGAAAAGTACTCTTTTGCTAATAATAGGCCTCGATAAAAGATTCAAAAGAAAAGCCAATGTACCAACGTTAAAGGAGTGATGTACACGTCTCCCAAGGAGACAAAAGGAATGGAAAAATGAAGGAGAACCAAATAAGTTCTCCGGAAAAAAAGGTAACCTCGTTGGAAGTTATTCGAAGAAGGGTTGATGAATTAACCCAGAAAAAGTTAAGTGTGAATTCGAATATTCAGCTGTACGGCCGTCCCAGTACTGTAGTATATCGCTTTGATATGTAGCATGATCGGACACGCACAAGCATACTTTAAGCTTACCACTACCCCCATGCATGCGACTCTATTGCATAGGCGCGTGGCATCTCAGATATAGCTATGCTTACTATCTCTGGGACTGCGTAGCCGTGCGATAACTGAGCAATTGACCGCGTATATCCGCGAGCTGAGCCTCCGCCAGGGGGTCTCAATAGAACGAGGCAATGCCCAAAAGAAATCTACATATATATATGTGACTATTTATTTTTGGCACAAAAGAAAAGAACCCCATGAGAATATATATCAGTAGCTACCCTTCTTCTACTTCATAGTTAGCGTCTTTCGCTCATGGGAACCACGGGTTTCATGCCATAAACGGCAATATTTCTGAACCAAAAATAACTTTATAAATTAGATCGACAATAAACTTTAGCAAAGTGGCTGTGCTTTTTCGTGTCTTACCAATACATCGATAACGTTTAGAGTTATCCAATTGATATGATAATAATAATGTTATAATATATTGTGGCCAGTACTGTTCAGTGTAATTCAGCTCGGCCGATTGGCATTGTTGAGCTTAAAATTTACAGTCAGGTTGCTGTGACTGTGAATGGCGACTGTGATTTACAGTCGGCGGCAGATTTGGCTCTAAATTGGAATGAAATTTTTCGATCGAATTCCAATCATTTATTAATATTACTGTGAGCATGCTAGTATACTAGTACTATAAACGTTTACTGGTGACATGTCACCGCAAAATTATAACTATTATAATTATAATATTAACTGAAATTTCACTTTTAGACATTGATCCATAAATTTACAAATGAATATTCCAGATATCGTTGAGCGAGAGGTTTCTGCTCCGCCTGAGCCGCCTACTTTCAAACCTCCAGCGAATAGTGGTGGCACTAGTAAAGCTAGGAAATGGCGAGAACGGAAGGTTAAAAATGAAATCAAGAAATCATTTGTATCTGATAATCCAAATAGTGGTGAAGAACCATTAGATGAAAGAGAAAAAATTCATTTGGAAAATGTTCAAAAATTAGCTAAGATGAGTCCAGAAGAAATTGAACGAGAACGTGAAGAAATATTTCAACAAATGGATCCTAATATTTTACAAAAATTATTAAGAAGAGCTGAATTACGAGAAGAGAAATTAAAAGAAAATAATCAATCTGTTCAGATTCCAACAACTCAGGAATCAAAACAACCAGAAGTTACCAAAAATATAGAACAACCACATACTGATGAGTTGAATGATGATGAATCAGAAGAAGAATCTGAAATTTCCGAACCAATAATTCATTTCCCTCGACCTAAAACTCAAGCAATACCACCTGATTTAAATATTAAAGATGAAGAATTTCTTGAGAAATTGCATGAAACATATTTCCCCAATTTGGAGATTGAAAATGATAAAATTGAATGGATGAAACCAGTTAGTGATGAAGAAATTGCTGAATATTCACCTGAACGTACTGAACTTGCTCCAAGTGAAATCAGATTTGATTTTTCTGGTAAATTATTAAGTCCCTCTGTATCGTTGCAACTTCCTACTACATTGGGGTTACATCATCATGGAGATGCGCCAGCTGCTGCTGGATACACTATCAAAGAATTGACCCATTTAGCATTGAGTACCCAACAATCACAACGATGTCTTGCCATACAAACATTAGGAAGGATTTTATCTCGAATAGGGAAACAAACTAAAGCGCAAGACCAAAATGCCAAAGATCTAATTGCAGGGTTACAAGGGGTTATCGATGAATCTCGAACTATTGATGTACTTCATATGGGACTAAGTGAAAAGAATTCACCAATGGTTCAGAAATATGCCACTGAAGCATTGTGGCTATGGAATAGAACTCGTCAAGCGTCATAAACCTATATTACATTTCCGCGGAATTGCAGCACAAGTTATAGACTCTTTATTTTTGCTAGCTTAATTATGCATTTTTGAAACAGACATATATCTAGATTTGTTAGGATCCTCGAACCAATTGGCAATTTTAAAGTGTGTATACGCCAGCATTAACGTTTTAGCGCCATGCAAGTGTCGTAACCGTTTTCTTTAGGTCCCACGTGGGGTTTGCGTTGCCTGTACTAGATATGCTGCCTACAAGTACTTGGAGTGTTATATGAAACAGTTTATACGAGAAGATATCTAGATAGCGTTTACAAGTATGGGGTGATATGTATGCGTAGCTACAGGTAGATGCATGCAGAAGTCAGATACCAGCGCTGGTACCTTTGAAATTTCAAGGGAGGGAGAGATCTTATATGTACATATGTGCATTGGAATGCAATGAAGTGCATTAGGGGCAAGCTTGGAATTAACGTTCATGAAAAATTGCTAGATGCATGGCCGGTAATAATTTATCCGCACAAAAATTTTACAAATATAAAAAAAAGGGTGCATGCAAATCAATGCGTAGAACCACGACGAATACTGGCTAGCATATATATAACTACTCTGATCAGCCTAAGAGTGCATATGCTATATTGAAACAGTTTGGCCAAACAATTGAATGGGGAATTGAATGGGGAATTGAATGAATGTGTATTATAATACCATTTATCAATATTTACAAAGCTAGCTGACCAAGAGATCTGGATTCAATATAAAAAAATATTAATATTGATCGACATTGAGTACATATAACCAAATGTTACAATTATCTAGATGAAATATTTAGTTAGCTGTGACAGCTGATTGCCGCAGCTAGAAATTTATTTTTATTTCATATAATATCTTTTTTGGAGTAATGCCTGCCATAAAACATATATTTTTCCTGTAATGGTTTTATAGTTAGGCGGTATCTTTTGCAAATGTCCAACCTTGGAAAATGCATTTGTACATCAAATCGAAGGTAGATCTTGCAATTGCGCTTTAATTGACGGGCCTGCGCGTCATGACACATGCAAACCAGCCGACTCGCTGTATAGCTATAGCATTAGCTATAGGCCGGAGCTGTCTGCGTAACGGTGAGAGGTTAATATGTACCTATAGGCTTAAATATTTTAATATTATCAAATTTGGGAATGAAAATCATTTCAAGGCGGCACGGATGAGTTCCCGCTTAATTGGTCGCATTCATTTCTGCAGGTCCCCGAGTACTTCAACAAGCTAGCTAGCTAGCTGTTCGCGTGCCAGCAGTTCAGAAATTTCAGCCAATGAGCTGGACATAGTATACAAAAAAATGGGTCGTAAAATGAGAGATCTGGAGATGGGACTTTCATTAGGTCCGCATGAGTAAATTTTACACGTATATTGACTAGCGCTAGCTAGCTAATTATAATACGCCAAAATTAAGCGCACTCCATGGCCTAGCGTAATGCAATACAATATGTACAATGCATGCATTACATGTAACGATAAATTAGCCTAATTTTCAAAAAAAAATTTCACATTTTTTTTTCTCAATTTTTGTGCATGTAGCCGGTTATATGCTACTTTTGATATTTTATTTTATTTGTTGCACCAAGATATCTAAGCTCTTTCAGTCTGGTGGACGTTTCCTCCGAGACTACGGAAACTTCGCTGAAAAGCTTCTCAGCTGCATATATACATGTATATAATGTAGGTACAAATCCTCAGGCGGCGGGCGCACATATATTGGCCAGTTGCACTCCGCGGAGGATCCTTGCAAGCATGCAAAGAATCAATGATTAATCCCAAGTGCGCCGTACCTGCATTCTGGGCTTAAACCTTCATTGATTGATTGTCCGGGGGGTTCATTGTTGCTGCACGGCGGGCAGCGCGTAGCTACGTAGCGCTACACCGGGTAGCAGGGCAGTAGAGCAGGACGTGGAAATCCTGGAAGGGAAGTTTCATTAGCGCTAAGTTAGGCCTAGTACTAGTTGAGCTGAAGGCGTTCAAGAATTCTCTGAGCGGAATTCAATGTTTTTTTGATTTTGGTAAATTGTATTTTTTTTTGTTTTTCTTTTTTGTTTTTTTTTTCTCCAAATGATCATATTCCTATTGGTACGATTGATCAATTTACCCATTTGCCTATTATGGCTCAAGCTTGCGAGGCTGGGTATAAGAGCTTCAAAATATTAACTTGATTGTAATTGCTAGCGGTATTAATATTATTACTATTACCAAATAGCAATATTAATATTAGTAATAACAAATATTTGAATTCAGTTCATAGATAGCGCTAAAAGCTTAGCCGCCAGCGCTAAAACTGTCCTTCCGCCCTGTGAAAAACTACGGGCCGCTACCGAACCGGAAGTATCAAATGAGCACTACTGGAATACACAATTTGTACAAACCTTCAAAAGACTAAAAGCCACTAGCTGTTAACGGCTCATATAACAATACATTATTAATTCTTATAGTCCTGCAGGAAAATAGTGATCACTGAGTGAAAAACAAACTTTTCAAGTGGTGCAAGGCATGGATTTTCAGGGGCTGAAAAGCACAATTAATGTTCGAGTACGCGCATACATGATGATGGTGATGGCCGAGTAACATATATATCAACAATAATAATAATAATATTAATAAGGAGGTGATAATGCCCATTTTCCCGACCTTCTCCAATATATAGATCTAAATTGGTCAATGGTCAATCAGCGCTGGGAGATGCCGGTCATTCTAGCCGGGTTTGGTATAGCTCTCCATGACAAATACCTGATTCTTCCCGTGCACGATCTTCGCGAGATCGCTAGCCAGCCAGCCATGCCCATGCTAACTGCCTCTCCCAGCTGGCGATTATAGGCATCTATTGATTATTATTAATTTGGAAATTTCTGTAAGGAGCGATCCTCAAATGGTACGTTTCTTCTATTAGTGCTCTTTTTTTGCTTTGGCTTTTGAGTGGCATTCGGTCAATTGGCCAATGAGATTCTCCAGCTTGCACTGCTTGGACGTCCGTCTTACACAGCTCTAGCCTCGCTCGATCTTGAGTTCGATACTGGGAAAACAAAATCTCATTGGACGACCGGTCAGAGTCGTGCACGGACGTCTAATTAATTTGCAAATTCCCTTGATTCTCCCCTTTTTCTTTTTTGATTAAACGCGCGCTTAACGTCAGCGCTTAAGGCCTTTTTTATTTTTTATTTTTTATTTTTTATTATTACTACTTTCTTTTATTATTATTATTTTATTATTATTGTCCTTTTTACGTAGGAAGACCTCAACGCTAGAGTACTATACGGTATACAACTGTTATATTTTATTTTTGGCCTTGAAAAAAGCAAGTTGAATTTTTTTTTTTTTTATTTTATTTTATTTTATTTTATTTTATTTTATTTTATTTTATTTTATTTTATTTTATTTTATTTTATTTTATTTTACAGTCTAAGCCGTAGTAGTAGTACTAGCTACTACGTAGTACTATACTGTTGGCACTTCACAATAAATGTTAACACCGTTGAACGGCGCTTCGTACCTTTTCTTCCTTCCTCCCCTTCCAGCGTTTTCCTTGGAGACTCAATTGGTGAATGGGATTGTGGAACTTTGTTGAGAATTTCAATTCAAGTCTTTATAATTGTCGACTCTCCTCCGTTTGGGCCTATTGATAGATCTCTGAAAAATATCCAGTGATCTGACTTTAATTCTAAGCGCTATAATTAGGCCCTGAAATTTTCACCTCCGGGAGATTTCGCTTTCCACCCCCTTTCTGGAAGAAAGAAAAAAAAAAATTTTGCAAGAGAGCCAAGTGGAGCTCACTGCTTCTGTGACCCCATATTCTGGAGTTCACTAAACTCTCCTTGGGGAATATTTCACATTTAGCCTTTTTATTTTTATATTTTTTTTTTTTTTTTTATTTTTGCTTTCCTCGCTTATCTGTCTGTGCTTTAAACCTTATATGGCCAGGTCCCATTGAGAGCTAGAAGTTACAGGACAATGACATATAACCCGGCCGGAACGTACCAACAGCAAGGATTGGCTCCAGGCTCGTCCAGTTCTACTCCAGTGAACTCAGGCATATCTCAAGCTCAAGCTCAAAGCGGCGGCTCCGCGACCAGTAGTCCCGGAGGAGGTGGAGTACGACCCCACCATCATCAAGCCATGTCTCCATATCCTTCCGGCTCTTTATTGCCATATGGGTCCAGTGCGCAGGTGCAACAGCAGCAGCAGCAGCAGCAGCAGCAGCAGCAGCAGCAGCAGCAGCCAGGGGCGCCCGTGCACTACAGTCCCACGCCCTCTGGGTATTATTATTCCGACTTGACGTCTCAGCAAAGACAAGTATTGGGGGCGACCCCACAGCCAGCCACAACTACAGGAATTCCCCTTCCTCCTCAAACACAAACACAGCCTCCGCCGCAGTCACAGTCGCAACAGCAACACGCGCAGCACGCGCAGCAGTCATTGTATTCTTCGGCGTATTACCATCAATATGCTGTTCCTGTTGATCAACATCATGGTGGTGGATATTATGCCCAAGCAATCTCTCCAGCCTTGAAAGCTCAACAATCGGATGCCTCTTCCGGTGCAGAAAGTACATCTGTATCGTCCACGTCCACGTTGTCCTCTGTTTCTAGCAATTCTGGCGCTCCTAGTGGTCCTGTTCCTCAATATTATACATATACAGGTTCCACCTCATATTTGCCATATCCCACATATTATGCTGCTCCAGGTGCTCCGGGTACTCCTGGACGCCCAGCATATCAACAGCCGCTAGCATACCAGCAAGGTCCGGCAACTACTACTGCGTCAGCTACAACAGCAGCTACAGCAGCCACAGCTCCAACGGGGTTACCTCCCTTACAACCACATTATGGGATGAACTCTCATGAAACCTCTCCTGCACATCTCCAGCAATTGGTCGCGCCGCCTCCCAGTAAAAATGACCGTCGTTCTTCTGCCAATAAACAGGAATGGGGTCCTGTGGCTGTCACTGATGCTACTGGCCAAACTCCTCCTCCTGGAGCTAAGCCACGGGTGGTCACTACATTATGGGAAGATGAACGCACATTATGTTTCCAGGTTGAGGCCAGAGGAGTATGTGTTGCACGACGTGAAGATAATGATATGATAAATGGTACGAAATTACTCAACGTTGCCGGGATGACTAGAGGTAGAAGAGATGGGATATTAAAAGGTGAAAAGAAACGTCATGTAGTTAAAGCTGGTGCTATGCATCTAAAGGGGGTATGGATTCCTTATGAAAGAGCTATTGATTTTGCTAATAGAGAAAAAATCATTGATTTATTATATCCTTTATTTGTAACTGACTTGAAAGCAGTTTTATATGATCCTATTAATTTCGAACGAACTTCAAAAGTTTTGGATGCTGCAGAAAAATTAAAAGCTTTACCTTCAAGTGAAAATAAAAGTGAACAAAGTACAACTTCAACTACACCAAGTAATGATTCTGATAGAACAACTGCTACATCAATTACAACAACAACAACTACAACAACAACTAACGACGCTAACGATAACCAAAAGGGTGTTTTGAGCCAAGATAACTCTACAAAAGTCCCGGTCAATAATGATGAATACAAATCTAATGCTAGATTATCTCATTTAATTGATCCATCTATTGATCAATCAAACAAAAGGGTCAAAACTGAGTGAGCCCAAAATTATATGTATAAACACTTTATGATAGAATAAAAGAATATGTTTTTTGTTTGTTTGTTTGTTTGTTTTTATTTTTGTACATTTTTAATTGATGATTTATCTAACTTATTATTGAAGCTGTTTCATTTTCATAATAATTATCACTATTTCTTGATAATAAACTAGCAGGAGCAATAGCCATTGTTGAAGCATTAGTATCAAAACTTGATCTTCTATGATGTTTAGAAGAAGAAGCAATAGTTATAACCGAAGCAGCATCAAAAAATCCTCCCGAATGCGTACCAGCGCTTGTACTGCCATTAGTTATATAATGTGTATTACTACTTGATGGACCTGAATTTGATCCAGTTAATGATAATAATATCCCTGATGATGGTGATGAAGAAACAGTAGCTGATTCCCTATCAACTGCTTGGGTACTATTAGCAGTCACTAATATAGCAGCCAAATTCGATGAATCACTACCAACAGTTACTGATGTAACTGAAGTTCTTGCAACCGATGGAATTGTAAAATTAGAATTAGATCTTCGTTTACCAATTCTTAATTCATGACTTGAACCATCAAATGATGATGATGATGTTGTTGATGATGCTGATGAGGAAGGTAAATTCTTCAAAATATTTATTTGGTCAATATTATTATTATGACTACCTCCACTATTTCTTGAACTATTATTGTACCTGCCTCCAGTAGAAATAGAGGACCCATCATATTGAATGGGTATATATTCATCCTCTTCCTCCTCTTTACAACTATTATTACTAGTATTGTCATTCTTGTAATCACCCGGATGCGTATCACCGGTATCTACAATCTTAACTGTCCGTTGTGGTTCATAAAAATCTTGTGTATCATCTTCAGCATAATGTCCACTATTTTCCAAGGGATATCGTTCAGTTGAAATACGCCCGGCCAAGTTATTCCTACTATTGGATCCAGCAGTTACATTAGACAAATCCTGACTGCGTTTCATTAGCCTTCGAACCCATCCAAACTTGCGTTTCCCGTCTACCGGCGTGTTATTAAACATGGCGGATTCCTAACCACGTAAATTATACGTAATTACAATATTGTTATAAGCAGTACAAGCTTGAGGTACCGGTATTGATTCACCTGCAGTTAGTGCTGATAGTTACGCATAACGTTATGCACCGGATGTCCGATATCTTAAAGTCGATAAGCTTAAGCACTACCGTGTATACGTACAGGCCTGTACCAACGAGCTGTAGAATTGTTAACGTTATAATTAGCGCTCGAGCGCTAGCGCTTTAAAGATACGAGGAATATGATATCAGTTATAGTCAAGGACCAAAATGAAATTAAACGGGTCAAATTACAATTGGAATCACTTGGATATGCTATAAATGTCAAGCCGTTTAAACGGAAGAATTCATTAGGGCAAATTGAATTTCATTTACCTACAATATTAAATGATCCAACCCCATTAAAAGAATTAGGTTTACAAATTTCCAAAGATAATGATAACTATTTAAAACCAAAAAAGGATGAAAGTCCAAAAAGATGGATAGTTTATCCTCCAATGGTATTAATATCAGGTAAATTAGATAAACCAGTTACCCTTGAAATGTTCAATGATCCTTCAATTACCCATGTAGCTCTTAATGGTTCTATACCTTCAAACGATATTGTTCGTAAACCAACGGGATTAATACCATTAATAGGTGATTTTGGACCAAATCCAACCAATCGAATTATTGAATCGCCTACAAGAAATGATTTCGATCAAGCGTTTTGGTGTAAATGCATTCAAAATGGAATAATTCAAACTTGGGCTCCTTTATATACGATGTTTAGTCGAGGTAATATTCATGAAAAGTCTCGTATACTTGATATTTTCAATAATCAATCAATTATTAAGGATAATATAATTATAGATGTTTATGCTGGAATTGGTTATTTTACATTACATTATGCAAAATTATCACCTAAACGAATCTATTGTTGGGAAATAAATCCATGGAGTTGTGAAGGATTAATAAGAGGTGCAAAATTAAATGGATTTAATATTAGATTAATAAATGAAGGTGAAGAATATAAAGAAAAAGATGATGATTTTATTGTATTATTTGCTGAAAATAATCAAAATGCCTTTAATAGATTATTTAAATTGCATTCTTTAAATATTTCTCATATTAATATGGGATTATTACCTGATTGTAGGCAAATGTGGAATTCAGCTTATAAAATTGCAAAATTATCAATTAATCAAAATGTTATATTACATGTACATGAAAATGTTAATGAAAATGATATGGAATCATTTGAAAATGATTTATTAAAAACTATACCTGATAGTCAATGTTTAAATATTGAAAAAATTAAAATGTTTGCTCCACATGTTTATCATGTTTGTGCAGATATAAAAATTAAAAATTAAAAATAAAATAAAATAAAATAAATTCTAAAAATACATAAAGATTATCCTTAGATATCTCCATATTGTGGAGGCCCGCCTCCTGATTCATAATCAAACCCTGGTTCAGGTGGTGATAAAGTCAAAGCAGGTACAGATTGATATCCTTGTTGCCCAGGTGAGTCTTTATATTTGATATTATTATTACCACCAGTACTTGTATACCCAGAGTCTTCATTTTCATTATCATAATCGTCGTAATCATTTTCTTCTTCTTCATCATCTTCATCATCATCATCATCTTCTTCTTCTTCTTCATCATCTTCCCTACCACTTCCTGGTTCCTTTTTCGATAAATTCATATTTGAAGCCTTGGCAGCTGATGCTAATGGTACTTGTAAAGTATCCAATCCATTTTGTTGGTAATATTCTTCAACAGTAATGTTCAAATTTGATGCTTCTTCTTCAATTAATGGCCGTATACATCGTTTACCTGCTTCAGTTCTAAAATGTCTACCTAAAGCATCAGCTCTTGCAAATTTCCTACCACATCCCCAAATCGATTTACCATCAGCTAAAGTACCTCTACATTCGAATTTCTTTTCGCCAGTATGTAAAGCTTCATGACGTTTTCTATCATGTTGTCTTGCAAAGGCCTTCCCACAAACATTACAAACAAATGGACGTTCATCAGTATGAGTACGTAAATGGGATCTTAAATTATAACCCCTTGTAAATCGTTTATCACATAAATGACAAACAAATGATGCAGGATGCTTTTGTACCCGTTTCCCACTTTGGTTAGGGGTAGCAAGTTCAAGCATATAGTCACGTCTAGTATCTCCATTAGTCTTGGTACTACCATTACTTCGTATAGATGAACTTGACCTTGATCTTGATCCAGTACTACTACCACCACGTCGTCGACTAGTACTAGACGTACGTGACCGTGAACGTCTTGATCCTGAGCTACCTGATGTCATTGAACTTGTTCTTGACGGCACGTCGGGATGCAGATAATCAGGAGTTAAATTGGCACTGCTCGCTCGTTCGCTGTATTGTTGCTGCTGAGGAACTTCAGGTGCTGGTGTAACGGATATTTGAGAATGTAATGCAGGATCAGATAATGATCGTCTTCTACCAATACTTTGCCATGCTACAATCACATCCGGTGATGGATTGGTTAAAGGAGTAGTTGACATTTGCTGCTCATATGATTGTTGGTGTTCATACGATTGTTGTTGGTGGTCATGTTGTTGTTGTTGCTCATAAGGAGAACTGTCCATTGAATATGTCAACTCCACTTGTGGTTGAGGAGGATATTCAGGATCCAACATTACTGGACTTAACGCAGACCCTAAATCACTTACTTGACTGTAGGTGTCATCATTTATCGGTGGATACTGTTGAGGCGACAGAAAGGGACTATTATATGCTGAATGATATAATGGGCTGCCAGTAGAGAATGCACCTATACTTGAATGGTCAGAATTCATTGAACTAGCTCGATTTCGTCCGTCACCATAAAAGCTACCAGTAGATGGAACTGGTTCAAGAAATGTTCCTCTTGGACTATCTTCAGCTATTGCTGAGGAAGATCCCATAAAATCTTCCAAAGTTTGATGCTGCTGCTGTTGCTGCTGGTACTGGTGCTGATGCTGATGCTGATGCTGATGCTGCTGATGCTGGTGATGCTGCTGATGCTGGTACTGATGCTGCTGCTGGTACTGATGCTGCTGTTGCTGATTTACAACGTTTTTGGGTAACTGCAAAAATGGTTTAACTTCATTCTCAGGGAATACTGAGAACTCAGGGTATGATTCAGTTGTTTGTTGGCCGCGTAACCTTGAATCATCCGTGTACATGTCAAAGAATTGATTTACATCTTGTTCATAGCTTTGCTGGCCATGCGTTTGAGTAGCATTTTGAAAGTTGGGATTGCCCACATTAGGGTCCATTAGTACTTGAGAGCCATCGTCGAATGATTGATTTTGGTTCGTTTCTTGTTTTATCGAGAAGTATAGTAACTTATCATCTTCCTCATTGCTAGGGTTCATTCTCGAATTTTATTGTTAGTCACAATTAAGGGGGAACCTCTAGCATATAAATATGAATGGGAAGAGGGAAAAAAAAAATTAAAAAAAAAAAAATAAAAAAAATTAAAAAGCAACTGAAAAAAAAGGAATATGGCGTGCTGCAGATTGTAAAAATATACAAGTAAACAATTGGCACCTTCGCTGATATTCCAGAATTGGTGAAATTTCCAGTAACGCTAGTTACAGGGATACTCGAAATCAATGCCCAACAAAACAAAAAAAAAAAAATAAAAAAATAAAAATTGATCTGGATCAAGGAAAGATAAGACTTTTTGTTTTGAGTTCGTCTAGGTAAACCCCGTTGTTCCTTGCAGCGAAAAATGAAAGCCAAGTTTTCTTTATTTTATTTTTGAGGGGTCCCCTTTTTGAGTCAGGTTTATCGCTCAAGGGCAGTGCACAAAATCAGAATTGTTCACTAGCCGACCTCGGTGAGGTTTTATTAATGTTAATTGTACGTTGAAGATGATTTGAAGATCCCACACGAATTGATGGCCACTTGTTTTTGCAGGCACAGTCAACAGGTCAACCAAAAGGGGCTTTTTCAAGATGATACTATAAATGTCTTTCGCTGGAATGTTTGGAAATCCTTCGTTGATAAATGCTCAAATGCGGACTTTCAACGTCAATAATTAATGTGATCAGAAAACAAGGCTGTGTCTAATCAGCTATATACCGATATCGCGATATCGATAACTAGCTATAACATCTAACCTTAGATAATTGATTGTACAATATATTGTGCTCAACGTTAACGTACGTTATAATAATATATCACATTAATGCCAGTAGGATCTTTGGACACGTCTAATGCTAGGAACGCTAGGCACAAGAACAGCGAGAAACAGGCTCGACGAATAGAATACATTGCTATAAGCTACTTAGGTTAATTGTTGTCGTTGTTGTATTGGATCTTGTTGTCATAAGATGGCGGAGGACCAGACAGAAGAGGCTGAGTAGATGACTGGCCGCTATCATCATTGGCGGCATTTCCGGGGCTAGCGTCTTGATAAACGCCATAAGTCTGATGGCCATTGCCATTGCCGTTGTTGTTGTTGTTGGTGTTGCTGCTGATGTTATTATTAGAATGAGCAGCTGGAATGCCGGTTCCTCTGGAGGCTCTATCGCCATGAGCAAAAATCAGGAACCAAGCGTGGAGAACCCCAGGAATCCACGCCAAAACCCACAGAAGCACGTTTATCCAGAACTGGACATTGAATCCTTCCACGTAGTAGACTGAGAGCGGAGGAACAAACAGGGCCAAAAGAGCCAGGAGAATTTTATCAGGTCCAGCCATTATTTGAATAACTAAACTGGAGAATACAAATATTTGTCTACAAGCTTATAAGATTTAAAAGGTGTTTAAATTTATAAACTGAAAGTGGCAAACTCCTTCAGCCGTGCGCCATATCGGCTTTACGCGGTCAGATCGATCTACCGTTTTGACGCATAGATACGCAAGTATTACGCACAGATTGCGCATTGATCGAATATGTGAGTTAAAGTGTTCCAAGCTTAAGCTTTAGCCTAGGCCTATAGTATAGTGCTATAGCTAGCTAGCTAGTAGTTACCGATATTCGAGTAAGATTAGTATTAGGCTTGGGTGTAGCAGAACTATATTAGTCAATTGATATGGAATTTGCAGAGTTTCTAGATTGCAATACAAGGTTATGAAAGTTTAGTAGTCAGAGTCCTGGCCTGGGTTGGCTGTTTCATAATGGAGCCATCTAAGGAGATACAAAAGAGCTGCTGAGAAGAGCGAAGCCAAGAAAGGTCCTACCCAATAGATCCAATGGTAATTAGGGAAATCTCTCATGACAACGTTAGGACCAAACGATCTAGCCGGGTTAATACCTGCTCCAGTCCAATACACTGCGAACAAATGTCCAACAAAAAGAGCCACGCCAATGACTAAAGGAGCCATAAAAGTAGCCTTGTGTTTTTCAACTGCGAGAAACAATACAGTAGTTGTGAGTAAAGCAGTTGCAAAGAATTCAATAAAAAGACCTCTTGATCTTGATTCTGTATCATTAAGAGCGTTATTGAAAAGTAATGGTCCAGGTGTAAGTGCATCAGCTGCTGCTGCGGCAGCAATACCGGCGACTAATTGAGTTATAATTAATAAAACTGCTCGTAATGGTGAAATTGCTCGAACTAAAGCAAGGGCTAAAGTAACTGCAGGATTTAATTGACCTCCAGATACTCTAAAAAATATGAAAACATTAACCATTACACTGAATCCAAATCCAAATGCAATCATTATAAGTGCAGCAGGATTAGATCCTTGTTCGGGAGATTCATGTTTATCCAAATTAGCAATTTGTGCAATAACATAAGCGAACAATAAAAACAAAAAAGTCCCAGTTAATTCCCCAATAATTGCAATTAAATGGTTACGAGGTGAATCTGGTAATCCAGTAAAAAGTGCTCGTCGTCGTTTAGGATTCTCAAATAATGGAGTTTCACCATTTCTAGTTGCACCACTTAATGGTTCACTAACTGGTAAAGTTGGACTGGTCTTTGGAGGGTTTTCAAGGGTTGGATTAGTAGTTGACATTTTGGAAACTAGAGAAGTTAGTACACAAGTCCAAAAAAATATAACATCAAGTGTGGGAAGGAAAGTCTCATGTTTTTATATATATATAATAAACATAATTGAGATCTTGAAGCAAGGCGAAAGGGAAAAAAAAAAAGGGTATAGCACAATTTCAATCTTTCCAATCTGGTTAATCCACGGAAGGTTCCGAAACTCAGACATGTTTAAACAAAGTTCCACCAAAGAGTATTTATAATGCAAAAAAGTGAGACTTACAATTTAATTAAAACGTTTGCAGGTAAAATCGTGAGGCCACAAACTTAGATAAAAAAAAAAGTTATTAAGAAAAAAGAAATGACTTTTCTAACTCCTCAGGTTAGAGTTTTCACGAGTTTCGTATAAGAAGGCCAAAGGTGTGTGAAATACGAAGCCAAAGAAAAGAAAAATAAAAAGTGAATTAAAAGCAATTGAGAATGCTAGCCGAAGGGAGCCATTAGGTCTTTTTATAATCGCAGGATGGGTCAGGTTTTTTTTTGTCTTTTGTTTTGGAACGTCTTAGGCAGAGGTAAAAAAGAAACAAAAAAAAATAATCAGCATCATGCAGGTATGGAAACAGCCGAATTAGATGAGAAGCACGAGAATCACGCGAATCATTCCCGTTTTATGCAGGGGTGGTTTGACGGCAGGGCCGGTGGCAGGATCAGGTAAATCCGCTAGCGGTAGTTCCTGGCCATGTATGATCATAATCATATGTAGTCAGTCATAGCTAGGCTGGGCTAGGCCAGACTAAGGCTGTGGATATATCTAGCTGTATATACCTATATATAGCTATACGTTTATTTATTTTATGAATACGGCGACGACCGTGCTGGTCTCCAAATCCTGCACATGTGGCATCGGCGCCTTGGTAAGACTTGACTGTGGGAAGGGACAAAAAAAAATTGAGGTGGTTATGTGCGACATTCTCCCAGTTTGGCGAGAATTAGAGCACCAGTAACCCCAGGTTTCCCCGAACTCTGGTCATCTCGCTGGAAATAGTTCTCAGGGGGGGCTATTCAATGAGCACATGGCAGCCATTATATACACGAGAATAGCTATTATCATTGTTTGGTTCTGTTCGAACGGTGCTCAATTGGCAAGTTGGTGGGTAGGGCCGGTCAGGGCGCTCGCTGGGGAGAGTATTATAATAAAGTCTGGAGAAGCTTATAATTATACTAGGAAGAAAGTTAAAAAGGACGATGATGATGATGATGATGATGATGATCGGTTAAGCGCGCACCCGGCTATAAGATTACCAGTTTTCTCAAGGAATTTGGTAATGCCATAGTAATATATTGATATGCTATAGGACAAAGAGGAAAAGCTAGCGCTAGGTAGTGGTGGTTCCTTGTTCGCTCGGCGTCTAACCTTTTTTTTTTGTTTTTTTGTTTTTTTGTTTTCTTTTGTTGGCTTTTGTGTCCGGCGTCTAAACTAAAAAATAAAAATTAAAAATAAAATAAACAGATCGGCAAGAAAATCATTTTTTTTTTTTTAGCTTAGACGCCGACGACGACGCCCTTGTTTAAAAAAAATTATAATAATATATTAATAAATTTTGTAGGTAAATCGTTAATGTTCTTTGATGCCGATCTCTCATCTCTTCGAATCGAATATAATTGCAAGACGGACCTAAATGTTAAGCAGAAACATGCAATTGTTAGAATTGTCAGGGGCACTCTTGTTTAAACTTGGAGCAGGTCGCTGGGACTTTAACGGCTGAGGGTCCTCGGATGCGCAAAAAGCGGCTGACTCCACTCAAAAAAAAAAAAAAAAAAAAATTTGCTAGCATGCGCACGCAGCATGTTCCAAGGCGGACCCACTTAGTGGAAAACCCAAAACTGAGTCGACTTCTATATTAACGCACTAGCGTTAGAGTTTTATTTGGGCGGGAACAGTTCGAAGCTTCTCTGCAATTACTGCATGAAATCGCACTAGCTTGGCGTGCAATGTATGGAACCCTGCAATGTTAATACTTGACGTGCATTCGATCATATGCCACATTTCAATATATATAGCTATACTAGTATTAATTAGTTATAGGCACGATATCATATTATCACAGTAGAGGTCGGCACGGATCGGATCGCGATCCGCGGATCATGCGATCCGTTGAGCGA